>SKCR01043387.1:0-66017 GCA_019454045.1 Zanthoxylum bungeanum | reverse complement strand
TATATGGAACAACTTAATGGTTTTGTCGTGCCTAAACATGCAAACAAGGTTTGCAAGTTAAATCGGTCATTTTATGGAGAAGAAAGCGTCGCGTTCTTGGAACCAACGTTTTGATGAGATCAAAAGAATATGATTCATTCAAAATGAAGATGATCCTTGTGTATACAAGAAGGTTAGTGGGAGTGCACTGACTTTCATTGTCCTTTATGTTGACGATGTATTGCTTATTGGCAATGACATTCACATTGTGTTAACGTCGGTGAAAAGCTTGGCTTTCATTGAAATTCTCAATGAAAGATCTGGGAGAAGTATCCTTTATTCTGGGAATAAAGATCTATCGGGATTGATCTAAAAAGCTGCTTGGACTCTCCCAGAGCACGTACATTGACAAAGTGTTGAAGAGATTCAACATGGATCAGTCCAAGTGGGGATTGTTGCCAGTGTCACATGGTGTCTCTCTAGCTAAGGACATGTGTCCTAAAACTCAAGATGAAATAGACAACATGAGTCGGATACCGTTCGCCTTGGCAGTCAGAACGATCATGTATGCCATGATATGTACGCGACCTGATGTCTCGTATGCTTTGAGCATGTGTAGTCGCTATCAGGCCGATCTAGGTGGAAGTCACTGGATTGCGGTTAAGAATATCCTTAAGTATCTTAGACAAACTAAGGATGCTTTCTTAATCTATGGAGAGATGGAGAACTTGTAAATTCATAAATATCTCTACCATTTGAGGATATTTTGGTAATTCAAAATTTGTATTAATAGGTGTAAATCTATATGTCTTGATTTAATTAGATTAAATCAAAGTGGCAAACATTGAACTAATCCATTAAGTAAAAATATCTTGATTTACTTAAATCAAAGTGGTAGACAATGGGATTAGTCACACCTAATTTTGAATATTTGGATGAATTTAATTAAGCATACCTAATGTTTGATAAGACATTTATTGATTAAAAATTGCCTAAGTTTTGCTATAAATAACAAGTTTTATGAAGGTTTTAATTAAGCTTAAGCAAGGTAAAAATTTGTGAAAGCTATACACAAGTATTTTCTTAGAGAAAATTAGCCTAAGTTAGAGAAGTGTTTAAAGAAGCTTGTGAGATTTGTATAACATTTCATTTAGGAGAAATCAAGATTGGATCTTGGAGTGAAGCTTGCTAGCATTGGAATCAAGGTTGGATCTTGAAGAAAAGCTTGCAACACTTTGGAAGTTCTCCCACCATTTCAACAAAGAGAATGAGATCAGAACTTTGCTTCAAGCTTGCTAGGTAAGTTTGAACTTCTCATAAGTTATGAAATATGTATTGGATGCATGATCACATAACTTAATGTTGAAATAAGGCTAATAAATTATGTTGTGATACTTTAGAAGCATAAACACAACATACTTGTAATTAGGTCAAATATGTTCATATTGGACATGGAACAATTAATAAGAGTTTGGAACTTTAGATTAAAGCTTAGAGCTATGGCTACCATTCTAGATTCACTTGACCATCTTTAGGTGAACTAGAATTGTTCATGAGACATTTCTAATTGGGATTCTAAAATGGTTTGTAATTAGATTCAAACAAATGCATATAAGTATTTAGAATACATGTATGCTAGTTATAAAACATGTGTTGATGGTGGTTATGAAGTTAAAATTGGATTTTAAGTGTATTTGAAGTATTGGGAGAAAATTGGAAGTGTTTAGTAATGGTTTTGAACTTGAAAAACACTTACTGCCTTGATCAGCGTCGCGACTCAGAGACCAATCTACGTCGCGACGCCGAGCTTAAAATAGGGGCGTGTCGCGACGCCCAGACTTTTGTGTCATGATGCGCCAAAATTCTCGTTTAGCATGCTCTCGGTATTTTGGTGGCGTCGCGACGCGTAGACTTGATTCATATTAAAACTTATTTTTCTCCGTTCCGGAGTTTCCAGATTCCTTTTGGTCCCCATTTTTTTCCTATGGACTCGAAACGGAATGTAGTTTTACATAAAAATATTTTAAAATACACCCATGCTAAATATCCACTGGTTAGACCCATTTTCTTTTACGCGGGATACCGATCCGATCCTAGGGTTCCACAACTGTCCCAACACAGTCGACATGGACATTCTAGTCGACAATCACTTCCGGTTGACACCTGGTCTACTGGATTAATATATGCTCAAACGCAAGGCTATCAATAGCTCGACTTTCGTCAGTCTACAAATTAGGCCTACTCATAGGCTCAACCTAATTCCAGTCGTGTGGAATAATTCCAGACGATGTCTATTGGGATTAAACTACTCATAGCATGATTATCAATAATCAAGATATCTAGAGCCTCAGTCTATACACAAGACTCGACACACGAGCCCATGCACCCACGAGGGTGAAGAGTCCATGCGACTCAAAAGGATTCCAATAGACCTTTACTGTATTAATGTCCCAGCTGACATTGCCTCATGATATGTAATGTTCCATTAGACATTGTTCGCCAGTCTACAAATGATAAAATCCTTTTCGACAAAGGAAACTAAGTATTTAGATCAAGACAAACTACCTATAAATATGGTAATCAAGTACAAATACAATTGGGATTACACATAATCCCGGATACTTCAAATTTAATCCCACTCAACTACTCTATCCTAATAGGATTGGAATTCGAACTATTCCAAGGAATCCTAATTAACCTAAAATGATACTTCCGCAGCCTATAAATGGAGAGGGGGTCCAATGGATTGAGACATTCAAAATTCATTTTTTTTCTCTCACACTCGAGTTCCCAAAACACGTAACTCTCTAACCACTTTAGCCTACCTCCCTCATGGCAATAAACTCTGAAGATCGAGGTAACCTTTTGCCTTGTTTTTCATATTTCCAGCTCATTTCCACCATTGACTTGTGCGACGGAGTGTCTATGGCATCCACCACACCAATGGGTAGTTACTTTATGCTCTATTAACTTTATTTTATCGGGTTGTTGGTGCCACCATCCTACAAAATCTCAATTGTGGACTGAAAGTGAAATTCAATGTCTATAATTTTCGCCCACGGTGGGGCCCCGGTGATTTTAGCAAATAAATCTCCGTCAGTATACGACTAAAATCTCAACCCATTCATGGCTTTCGAAAATGAAGATACCCCTATACCATGTCTTCTCAACTAGTCTCACTACAAGAACGATTGCGGGCATTCGAAGAAGAAAATGTCTCAATATGAGTACCAATACCAACCTCTAAAGGCAGTTGCAACAGATGGCATCAACTTCTCAACACCCGGGGACTCCACAATCAGCCCAAAGGTCTCATTTTCCAAACCAACATGTCAATGGCTTTTGATGAAGTTGCCAATTACAATCAACCCCAGTAGACAACTCACAGAGGCATCATTATTGCGTTTAGAAATGGAAGAATTCAGGGAAGCAATCCTCTCAAGCCTACCTAGAGTAAAATGGTCGATCAAGAAAAGCTGAGCAGGAATAATCTCATACACACCCTTCCTCGAGTCTATCACTTTAGTAAAACTCCCCCAGACATGAAGCTATATGATGGGTCTATTGACCCATACGATCATGTAGTCCACTACAAATATAAGATGATGCCAATGGCCTTTGTGCCAAATAAATGGGGCTGGTTTGTGTAGAGGATTCGACGAGAAGCTAGCAGGCCTATCCCTAACATGGTTTATTAATCTCCATAATCGTTCTATTAGATCCAACCAGAAGTTAGCAGACAAATTCATGAATCACTGTCCAAGCTCTTGCAAATTTGGGAAAACCACAGACGACCTGAATTCAATCCAGCAGTGGAAGAGCGAATCATTGCAAAGCTACATCGATCGCTTCAATAAGGAAATGATTTTTATATATGGCCTCTACCAGCCAACAAAAATCAAAGCCTTCAACAATGGTATACTCACAAATAGTGGACAATACAAGAAGCTGACGAAGTTCAAGTGCTACACCATGGACCAAGTAATTACCCGAGCACAAATCGAGATTCGGTGGGAGGAAGACAAGAGGAACAAGAAACGTGATGGCCCTAGCAACCGTAGTGATGAGAGGACTTCAAACACATCCAAATGACATAAGAATTCTGAAGTTGGGATCCATCAGCCAGTAGACTGAAGGATCCCATGAGCAAAAGAACATCACCATATCAATAGGGATTATGAGCGTATGCCTTCAACCTACACAGTAAGACACAAATCTTCATCTAACCGACCAATACTCCCAGACTACAACTTTACCATGTCGTTTAGTAATCCAAGATGAGAGACTCGATATGATAGCCGGAGTAGTGTCTAATAGAAGGCTTTTAAAAATATATATGATAAAGTGGTGTGAATTACACTAAGACTACGAACACATGACTATTGATTGCGTAGCCCTGAAATTAGAGGTACTGAAACTGGTGAATAAAGGGTATTTGATGGACTTTCCTATAGAAAAAGGCAAGAACACCTTGACCCAAAGAGACGAGATGGGTGAAAAAAATGATAGACCTCATCCACCATCTCCAATCGATAAAACGGTGAACATCATTCCTAGAGGTTTTGAAATCAGTGGTGTCAAATACTCAGCTACCAAGCAACATGCAAGAGAACTGCAGACTGGAAAGTCACAGTCTACGAAATCGCTTGAAGAGGCCTTCACCAACTTGACTATCGGGTTCACAGACGACAAGAACTTAGGTCTGATGAACCCCCACCATGATGTTTTATAATATCTTTACAAGTGATAACTTTTATTATCAAATGAGTATTGGTTAATACCGGATCCTCAACCAACATCATCTTCACATCTACTCTAGCAGACATAGGTATAAATTTAAATATCATCAATTGATGCTCAACTATGTTGATGGGATTTAGTGGAGAACATAAATTTCACCCAGGGAGAAATTATGCTTCTAGTTGTTGGTTTCCTCTAAGGGACCAAGATCATAAATCAAGCATGAAACAAGTGTAAATACAACCAAAGGAGGTGTGGAAAACTCACATTGATCGGTTGGATGCTGCGAAGATAAAAAATGAACTGCCCTTGGGAGCTCGGCAGTGGCAGTGGCTGAACTCGGCAGTGGGTGGATCTCCTCCATGAAGAATTAGCCATGGACTCCATTAAATCTCCAAGCTTTGTATATAATCTTCCATGCTCACGAACTCACTACTCTAACACATTGGTATGCCTCCTATGGTATGCTAGCACTTAGATCTTGCAACAAAATCATTTGCTTCTCCTTCATTACTCGGTCAAACCAGAAAAATAGAGGAGAAGAATCAGTCCAAGACCGAGAGAGAGATGATGAACAATTTTTGGCTCCAAATTATGAAGACCGTAAGGAGGAGAGAGAGAGAGAGAGTGAAATAAAAATTGTAAAAGGTTTTTATAATTTCCCAAATTATTAAACCATTTACCACTTTTAATTTCCAAAAAAACAAGCATTAAATGCCTTTCAATCACCTCACATCAACTCACATCAATCAATCAAATGTCACATCATTCAAAGTGACATGTGATTTGACGCTTGATGTGACTTGCGATTTGACGCTTGATTTGACTTGCGTGCCGCACTCGAATTCGAAATACGAATGCGCTCGTAAATAATCCCGGGCTCGGGTTCGCTAATTCCAAATTAACAAATTTTCCGTTGTGTCGTAATTAAATGATTACGCCTAGCGAAATCACTATTCACGTCGCTTACGAATTAATTCTAAATTAACTCGTTCGCCCAAATTAAAATCTAATTTTAATTCCGCGTCGAAATCCAATTTCATATAATATATCAAATATATTATTTTATCGATTAATTCCAAATTAATCCTTCCATCTCTTTATTGATATTTTATCCCAGATAAAATATCTCTGTAATTAATCTCATATTAATTAAAGTGCGAGTCATACGTCATCGGTGAATCTTTGGAAGTGACCCATGAGATCCCCGGATATGTTGGCAGTAAATCGGGTCGTCAAACTATCCGAACACGTACGTACATAGTACTACGTTTACACCGATTCACAAGACAAGGTTGGCTTCTAGCAAAGCGCCATGCCTTCCCAATTCTCCGGAAAACATGCTTACAGGAATAAACGATCTATATCAGCGTAGTAGTATATGTGGTATTTCGTATTTAGATCCAGTATCAGATGATCACGTGCTAGGCCTGGGGCTGGAATCGTGTCTGCCCCGTACGAAGCACATGTCGAATCTCTGGTAACTAGTCTGTATATCGGATAACTATGACCTAGTCATATTATCCCGATGACTGCAGTACTTAAGAGAACCAGTACTGTATCCTACGTGACCATCATCTCCATATGACTGGAGTGATACTTCCATCTTGACATCACACCCAACACACTTCGATTCTCAATATATCCAGTATTGGCATACACAGAACCTGTTAAAGCCATGGACGACCTCAACCAAAGTATATGATTGTCGTAAGTATTAGCGGTGCAAGTCTCAGGTTAAGACCAAATACACCTACCCTGATTTCGGACTTCCATAGACACATAGTCATACTACCAATGGAATTCTGAAGGGGTCTATCCAGAGCGAAGCTGTTTCCCGTACCATCGGTAAAACACAACCTCATATTACACTTGCATGAGTATCTTATACCCAAATATACGAGAACTATGTCGTTGTGCCCTCACAACACGAACAAGTGCAATACTAGTCTTTTACATATTTATCGATGTCCAATCTCGATAATACTTTGACTAGGGATGTTTAATGATTTATCCTTCGTGGACTGATACTGTCTCATATCATTCTCAGTCCAGGAACAAATCATAGGGACCTCTATATATACTATATGAACTTTCGAATTCCAAAACACATACAAACATTCCAAAACACATACTATATATACTATATGAAAACATTCCAAAACACATACTATACAATACGAAGTTTCGAATTCCAAAACACATACTGTACTAAATGGACGACGAAGTTAAACGGAAAACAATCGGGGGCTGCCTGTTCTGCCCAGAATTCTGGGCAGAACAGGCAGCTGTGTTCTGCCCAGAATTCTGGACAGACAGGCAGCCCCCGTCCCTTTAATTCGTCGATCATCACCCATCTTCATTATCATATTCGTCCCGCTAATTTCGACAAAATCATCATCAACCATCAACAATAATCATCAACAAAATCATCAACAATCATCAAGAAAATCATCAACAATCATCAACAACAATCATCATCAACAAGCATCATCATAAACAATAATCATCATCATTCATCATCAACAAGCATCATCAACAAGCATCATCAACAATAATCATCATCATTCATCATCATTGGGCGAATTTGTTGCTTGCAATAATCAACCATCAAATAAAAATCAAAAAGTGAGACTCACCTTAAATTTTTTGCTTGCAATGAGTATAAGCCGAGAATTGCAGGAGAAATGTAAGGTTGGGCGAATTTGGGTCGTTTGCGCAGAAGAGAAGAGGTCTCTGGTTTTAGGGATTTGGACGACATTTAGCGTCGAATTTATAGTATTTTAGCGTCGAAACATTGGACGCTAATAATTAGGCGGTCAATTAAAATTTAGGGTTATTTTTCCGGGAAATTAAATTTCATATTTAGCGTCGAATAACAACATTCGACGCTAATATCACCTTTAGCGTCGAAATAAATTCATTTTAGCGTCAACAATTTCGACGCTAAAAAATTGGCGGTTTATTAAAAATTTTGGGTTTTTTTCCGGGAAATTTAAGACATATAGCGTCGAATAATTTCGACGCCAAATGTACATTTTTTCGACGCTAAATGTGTATCATTAAAAATAATAATTGAAAACAAATATATCATAGTTATACTATTAAACATTACGTTAATATTTCAATCATATATAAAGCGTAATTAAAATCAACAACCATACATTAATCCATATAAATTATTTATCCATTACAAAATACTCTAACTTCATAATTAATCACTATTATCGTCGGTATTTGAGGATTCGTGACTGGAATCGAAGTCATCTTCAGTGTCAAATGTTCTTCACTTGCTACTTCAACGCTCACTTCAGAATGAGGAATTAGCTCAACGTCTGTACTAGCTCGAGTTAATGTGATATTTTCAGGAACGTTGACAGTTGGTCCAACAAATATCTGTTCAGGAACTTCAAAATTGCCCGAGACTTCTTGTGTTTCATCTGATATGTCAACTCTATCTTTCTCCTGCGTGTCCCAAATGGCCCTATGTTGTAACTTTTCTACCACCATCCATCCAGTTCCTAACTTAGGATCAGGTATATATATCACTGAACGTGCTTGGGTACAAAAAATGTATGGATCATTCTTGTACCAACAACGTTGAACATTAATTGACGTGAGATGATTACTAACTTGAATTCTCCTCTTTCTGGCATTAGTGTCAAACCACTTACATTGTAATAATTTCACAACGAAATTCAAGATCGACATTCCAGCACATTCGAATGGAATTTTTTTTGCCTCATCAAGTAGTTCACTAAATAAATTTTGATCATTTCCACTTAACACTGGCATGTCGCCACTAACACTATGACCAAGTTGTGGACCTTGTAAGTCATGCAAAATATCGGCGATCTCATCGTTTGCAGGTTGATTGTAACTACTGCTCCCTTCACCGACATCATAAAACCGTGACTGAGAATTAAACTGCTCACCGTGATAAATCCACGTACGGTAAGTTGGTGATATTCCTGACATGTATAAATGATTATGAACTTCATCTAACCGCTTCATTTTCCTATTCAAACAATTTGCACATGGACAACGAACACGACCTTCTGCATCAATGTGTTGCTTTGCGACTTCCATAAACTCAGACACTCCATTACGATATTCAACACTCAATCTATCCAGAGAGCTCATCCAATTTCTATCCATTTCAGCAGAATACCTAAATATAATAATATAATCATTAGAAATCATTTTACAGTAATCAACATTACTAATTCAGTAATACTTAATTTAAAGCATATATATATATATATTATATATATAATATATATATTTGGTTGATAAATTAAATAGTTTACAAAAAATTATATTTTATTAATTAATATACTTACTCTACATATATGAATCATAAATCACTAACAAACAACATATAAACAACATATATAATCATAAAAATTGAAAATAATAAAGAAATATGAAAGAAGAATTACCTTATCGGAAATTGATTATAATTTTATTGAAAATTTTTAGGAGAGATGTGAGGTTGTAGAGGAGAAATTCTCAGATTTCAGAGGATGAAAATGAAGAGAATGAGAGAAAAAACAGAGGGGGAGAAGGGTTGGTGACCATCTGCATTTTAATCTATCTTTAGCGTCGAATTGAAATATTCGACGCTAATTGTTGCCGTTTTTGGCGTCGAATTAATTTTTTCGACGCTAAATATCAACAATTAGCGTCGAATTTAATTTAGACGCGAAAGAATTAAGGATCTGTCGGTGGAAGCTTCATAACTCTTTAGCGTCGAAAATATTTTCGACGCTAAAGTATTATTTTTGGCATCGACTATAACAATTCGACGCTAATTGTGTACGTTTTAGCGTCGAAATGGTTTTTTCGACGCTAAATATTATAATTTTAGCGTCGAATTTAATTTAGACGCGAAAGAGTCAGGGGTTTTTATCGGTGGAAACTTTATAAACCTTTAGCGACTATATTTGTTCGACGCTAAAAGTATATTTTTGGCGTCGACACCTTTTTTCGACGCTAAAAGTGTAATATTTGGCGCCAAAAATTATTGCAATAATATAATTATTCAGCGTCGAATACCATTCGACGCTAAAGTTATGTTTTTAGCGTCGAAAAATATTGTCGACGCTAAAATATTAATATTCTGCGTCGAAATTTTATTCCGTCGCTAAAAATATGACATATAGCGTCGAAAATGATTTTCGACGCTAAATCTCACTTTTAGCGTCGAATAGTGTTTCGACGCTAAATATTTGGACGTTAAAGCCATAATTCTTATAGTGTAATCAAAGAGTAGAAAACAAGTAAATTAAATAGATGCGCGATACGGGGGATCGAACCCCGTGCCTCTCGCATGCAAAGCGAACGCTCTACCATTTGAGCTACATCCCGCACTGCATATTTAATCATTGTTATGGAAGTCGTGTATTTCTCATCAGGCAAGTGGTCATTGAAACTGAAATGCAACGACTATTTCTCGATCATACGGCTCCTTAGAGGAGGTCGTGTGTTGAAGGAGCAGTTGAAGGAGACTCAATTATATCGAGGAGGTTTAAAGACGAGCATGATCGGAAAATGACGAGTTTGCGAGTCCTTATGGAGAGATCGTTCGTTCAGAGTTGTGTTGCAAGATCGACCTCCACATTTCCTCTAGGCTTGAAAAATGTAGCACCAACGTCGTTGATCATCATGCATATTTTTTTAATGCAATAAAAATTTTATTATTATATATATAAAATAATAATTTTAATTTAATTTTTTAAAATAAATATATTAATATAATTACTGATAATTACATATATATATATATATTTTAATAATATTTTATTTTTAAAAATATTTTACTTTGTCACCTATATTTCTAAATTTGGCATCGACAAGACGAATGTCGACGCTAATAGTTGTTCATATTTAGCGACGCCAAAGTAAATGACATTTAGTGTCACCTATGCTTGTCGACACGAAATGTTCAAATTTTTACGTCATCTATACCGGGTTCAGCGACAATGACTGGCGACGTAAAAAATATTTTAGGGTCGCATAAGGTACAACGACACTAAATCATTTCCTCGACCAATTTTTAACATCCATTTCATACGTCGTCATATTTTGACGCCAAAATATTTAGTATTGACGTTGACTTCTTTTAGCATTGAAGGTTGGCGATGTTAGAAGATCATTTTGCTGATATACCAGAATATTATGGAAGCCTATGTAGGTCAGATGAAGTTGCTTTTTTTGTTTATGTTGGTGCAAAAATAGTCAACTGCATTAATTACAAAGATTACACGAGACTTATAAAATTAAAAGCACATAACCTAAAGTATTAATGAAACAACAAAACTATGAACCTGAAAAATTAATGATGAACTTTGTTTATGAAACTTAATGGAGGTAAAGATTTAATTTTTTTATTCCCATGATACTACGATCATTTCTTGATGATAGATGAATTTCAAATCAACAAGAGTAATGAACTTCTTTTGGTTGAAACTCTCTTTATACTATATGCTCAACTATGTCTTGTATTAGGCGCTCAAGAAGAAGAAAAAGAAATAATAAACCAGAGAATGATGGATGGAATGAATGAAAAACATAGCACATTAAGTGCCTTTTATAAATATGAAAGGTTGCCATTGAAGTGTCACCATTGATGACAATGGTTGCATCAATTCATTTGAATTTGCCATTGAAGTGTCACCATTGATGAGTTCGGTTAACTAAACTTTGAGTTCGGTTAACCAAACTTCGAGTTTGATATTCAAAGCATGCTTACTGCCTTGTGTTCGTTTAGCCGAAATTGAAAGTTCCATTAACCGAACTTTCAATTTAAGAAAAATTTCTTACAGCTTATGTGTGAGCCATTAAGTAATCTAGAAAGTTGACTTACATGAAGTTGTATTCTTTGCTCAAGTTGCCTAGAATGTTATGGCTCTTAGTCCTACCATCGAACTTTCAATTATGATTTTAAGAAGTATGACAAGAAGGCTTTGGCAACCGAACTTCAATTTCAAGGGCTAATATTATTCCTCTTGGTTAAAAGAGGCAAGGGTAGTGTTATTATTATTATTATTACGGTGGCATTGCTTTTAAGCACCACCTTTCTTAAATATGAAGGACTATGCTAGTGTATATATTACGATCCATGCAGTGCTTGTAGTTAGTTTTTTTTATTATTTGACCTATCCATTAGCTTGAAGCTGCAATATTTTGTAACAATTCAAATGCATGTTGTTGCAGAAAGAGTTGGCTAAACTGGAAACAAATCAAACAATACATGTATGTGCAAAAGTAAATGTTGCTTGAAGTTTTTCTGTCGCAAGGTTTGTAGACAGTGAATTTTGCGTTTAGTCCATAATTGAAATTTCATAAGATGATGGCACTCACAATCCTGTAAAACAAAGACACATAGAGCTCAAAGTAACTATTCACAAGTATGGTGGATACCGTAGGCACATCGACGCTCAAGTCAGTAGTGGTGATGAGCGAAAAATGGGTAGATCAAGACAAGAGGGATACCTCAGTATTCGTAGTTTGTTTTCGTGAGGGCGGCAGGCTAGATTGTTAAGGGTGTCATGTGTTTTGAGAACTCGAGTGTGAGAGCCAAAGCTTCAATATGCCACAACCCCTTGGATTTCGTCTCTATTTATAAGCCTTGGACGAAGATTTATTCTCGGATTAGGAATCCTTTAAAGAGTGAGTTCCAATCCTATTAGGATAGAGTGATTGAGTTGGGATTGAATTAGAAATGTCTAGATTTTTGGGATTAGGTGTAATCTCATTTGTATTTGGATTGATTATCGTGTTTGTAGGTAGATTGTCTTGATTCAGATACTTTTCCTTTGTTAAAAGGAATTCATCATGTGTAGACTAGAGGACAATGTCCATTGGAACATTATATAACACGAGGCAATGTCGGCTGTGACATTGTATAATATGAGATAATGTTGCTGTGATCTTGAATAATATGACTAGGGTCTCTTAGAAACCCTTTGTTAAGTTGTGTGGATCTTTCAACCTTGTAGGCATACTTTCGTATGGGCTTGTGGGCCTATACGTCGAGTCTCGCACGTAGACTCAGTGCTGTGGATAGCCGATTGTTGATAATCATGCATTGAGCAGTCTAATTCTAATAATCGTCGACTGAAATTAGATTGAGCCTAGGAGTAGACCCAAATTGTAGGCTGGAGAAAGCCTAACTGTTGAAAGCTTAGCGTTGAGCTATGTAATTTCATGTAATATATATCGACTGGACTCATCCCAGTAGAATGGAATCAGAATGAACCTATGAGTAGGCCCAAATTGTAGGCTGAAGAAAGTCTGGATATTGATAGCCTTGCGTTTGAGCACATATTATTTCGGTATTATCAATCCAGTAGACTAGATGTCGAGTGGAATAAGTGTAGACTGGATTCCATGTTGATTGGACTTAGATAGTACCGAATGTGTCATTTGGATCAGATGAAGTCCATGAGACATGATTTCAAGCGAATTTGTCGCCAGGACACTTTGAATGTCAATACGTATCGTTTGGGTTTTTTGAGGGAATAACATGTCGATTGAGACACAATATTGTTTAGGTGATTAGGTCCGTACATGGGTCGCAGATAAATTTTAATTAATTGGTTTGTTCTTTCTGTTTCGCCAACTTGAAGCAAAACACTAATACAACATAAGAGAAATGATATGTCAACCATCCGTCGTTCTCCCGCAAAAAAGCAAAACAATCCGTCTGTTATGGTCAATTAGAAAGACGTCTAATCTCAGCCGTCCATCCAATTCTGAGAGATCATTCTAAAAAGCGACACGTGGTGTAAATCTGATGCTTTCGTTCAATCCAACGGCCTCAAGTGCACCGATCAGACTATAACAAAACGGAGTAAACATTGTTGCCTTCTTTCACGAACTCTTCGATCTCCCCAACCACGAGAACTCTTCTTTTTTAGCTGTGACCAGTGAATCCTCAGAACAACCAGACCGCTCTGAGAAATTCTCAACCCTTCTAAAAGGAAACAAGTCTTCTGAACGACCTTTTGGCTTTTGCTTTTCATGTGTTGCGAATCCTGCTCCCTTTTGTTCCTTTCTTTTCGCCCCCCTTTTTTTTCGTTTTTGGTTTTGTGATGCTAGGGAGAGATTTATGGCTTGATTGATATTGTTAGGGTATTTAGAACTCACAGGCTTAGTTTCAGAAATTAGCTATAGACTGACCTCCCCCATTTTTCTTTTATTTCTCGGATGTCAGGGATGTCTGACACCATGTCTTCCTCTGCAAACCCCTCTAAACCTCTGTCTCCCCCTGTTGAAGAGCTTTCCTTGAGCTCGGGGGCACCAAGTATAGAGGAGCTTGATACTACCCCTACCCCTTCCGAAATTGAACAGGATACTTACCATCAGAGGATCCCTCGGAATGACCCAGAACCCGGTGATTTTAACTCATCGGCTCTGGATATGGCCCGTCCTTCCAAGATAAATGAAGACGACCTTGCATTGCTCCGGCAACGATATGACATTCCGATAGATATCGCCCTCAAAGTCCCCAGGCCAATAGATCGTGCTAGCCAACCTGATGAGGGTTCAATGGCCCTTCTTCCGGCTTTTCTTTGAGTGTGGACTTCGGCTGCCGATGCAACGCTATTTCGCCTGGATGCTGGCCGAGATGGAGATCGCCCATTGCCAATTAAGCCTGAATAGCTGGAGGATTCTGTCCGGGCTATATGTGATTTAGAGTCGTGCGGGGCTCGACGAACCATGCCTTGAAGAAGTGAAGAGGCTGTATCGACTGAAGGCCAACCCAAGAACGCACCATGGTTGGTACTACCTCTCTGCTTATGCTGACTCGTCAAATATTGTCGGCAAACTCCCCGAATCCAAAAAACACTTCAAAGATTGATGGTTCTGGGCCACAGGAGATTGTGGACGAGTTCTGAGATCGTTCGAAGAGGAGGTCTCTGTCCCAGATATCTTTAGAGGGGAGGTTAGGATTTTAACCCTTTAGCATTCTTACTTTTGATTTTATGATAGGATTTTAACTTCTTTAATTCTTCCCAGCTTGTTGGGGGGACGCTCCCAAGGTTTCGCATCAAGTCCGGCAGCGGGTACGCTGGGCTCGGCGTTATGCTGAACACTGGAAGCAATTGGTTAATGATGTGGCCTTTCTCGAGTCGGGCCTGATTCGGACTGCTCCTCCGAATGTCCCGGGGCGGAGGAGGGGGCTTTACTAACCTTCTAACCAATCTCCTTGTTTGCTTGGCATGATGATATTTTGATTTTGCCCAAATTCTGGACTGACCATCCTTTTGCCTTGTTGTTTTTTTTTTTGTAGGTATGTCGAAAAGGCCAAAGTACTTGGATCAGCTGGTCAGTGCAACAAAGAAAACCGGCCACACTGGAGCCGGGTCCTCCCGGAAACGGTCAGCAACCGAGGCCAAAAAGGTGGCTGAAGAGGCGGCTCCGTCAGCTACCCGAAGCTTATCTCCTTAATCCAGGGCATCTCCAACAGTCTCCACCCGTCCTGCCAGCCCATCAAAACCTACCAGAAAAAGGAAGCGTCCATTTGGGGCGGAGGAAGCCGAGCTGGTCTGGGAGGCGGAGGAGGAATAGGTCTTGAGTAAGAGGTAGCCCGTTCGGAAAGAGAAGAAAGTGCCGGATGGTTCCTCCAAAAAACTGAAAAAGTGCCGTGATTCTTGGCGTAGAAGACCTCAGTCAAGACATTCGGGAGGCCATTTCTCATCTGGTGCCGACAATCAATGAACTGGCCGAGGCGGGGGTACCTCCGGCCAAAATTCCAAGATACGAAGATCTCTCCCGAGGATGTGGTTACCTTGTCGTGTTCTCAAATGGAAAAGGTAGTTATTATTCCCTTATTCCCGCCGTGAGTTCATAACTTAGTTTGATTTATGATTTTTTTGTGGCAGGCGACCTATCTTACGGCCAATAATAAGGATCTCCTCCTGAGCCTTCTGTCCGAGGTTGGCCAAGCCCAGAGGCTTCATAACCGACTCTCTGAAACTAAAGCCGAGCTGGTTTGCAAAGAAGAAAGCATAAAAAAATCTGGAACTGGCTGCTGTTGAGGCCCATACAACAAACAAAGCTCTCTGGGCTGCTGCCTCTTTAGGGAGAAAAATGCTGAAGCCGCCAAGAAGGACTTGGAGGCTGCCCAGGCCGACAACAGGATCCTACAGATGGAAGTGTGCAGTGTTGAATCTAAGCTGAGGGCCAAAGATGAAGAGCTGGTGCGGGCCCGGGACGAGCTCAAGAGGAAGGAAGCTGAGCTGGAGGCTGAGAAAGACGCGATTCGCCTTGAGGGGGTCGGAGATTGCGCCGAGATCATCCCGATGGTATTGCCTAGCCTTGATATGGGGCCTATTCATGCGGCCATTCGCTTATGCAAGGGGGAAATCTCAGAAGAGGAGTTTAAAGGATGACTGCCCCTTCTCCCGAAGAAGTGATGGATCCAGATCTGATTTCGATTGCTCCGGTCCTCCTAGCTCTTTATGACGACCGACCCGAGGTTTCCGCTCCTGATGAGAACCTACATGAGGTTCCTCCTCTGATCCTTGAAGTATGGGTCTCCCAGGTTATCGATGTGGAAGCTGCTATCCCATCTCCGAAGTCGAGCCGAGCCACCGTCATCTGAGCCTGCTGAGGGAAGAAACATCTGCCCCTGCGCGGGCTGACTGACAAGGGGTAACTCGAACGGGGCCCCGTGTAATTTCGACACACTTTATTTATTTATTTATATTTTTTTGTATAACTCTCTTCCGGGTCCCTATTTATGTGAATATTTTGTATACTTCTGTTCTATTTTTCTTTTTTGATCCATCATGATTTGCTCCGGTTGCTCTCCCAAAAACGTCCACTTGAGGACCAACTCTGAGCTAGGAGAAACACTTGGCTCACTGGGGGAATGTTACGCCCCCAGTTTGAGAAGAGGGATTCGGTGGGATGTAACCCGATCCCGAGCTGAGAGAAACTTTTGGCTCTGGGGGGATGTTACGTCCCCAGACCAAAAGGACGGACTCGGTGGGACATAACCTGACCCCGAGCTGGGAGAAACACTTGACTTCGGGGGAATGTTACATCCTCAGTCCAAAGAAGCCGACTCGGTGGGACGTAACCCGACCCCGAGCTGAAATAAACATCGATCTCGGCGGTACAAGAGCAGACCCGAGCTGTAAAGAAACATCAGTCTCGGTGGTACAAGAGCAGACCTGAGCCGTAAAGAAACATCGGTCTCGGCGGTACAAGAGCATACCCGAGCCGGAAAGAAGCATCTGGCCTCGGCGGAATGAATCCAGCCCCGAGCCGATTAACCAAATGGCCTCGGTGGAACGAATCCAGCCTCGAGCCGATTAACCAAATGGCCTCGGCGGAACGAATCCAGCCCCGAGCCGAATAATCATTGGGACTTATTTAGAAGGGAAGTGAATCAACCTTTGAAGCCCTACCGAATCTGGCATAGGCATCCCCCTGCCAGACCAGCGAAAAACAAAAAAAAATTCTGGAAAATAGAAAGGCGGGGGTGATTTGGCACTTATCCCAAAACAAAACATTTTGCAAGCATAAACAACAACATGGATGCCTCAAAACAGCGTCATGTCCGAGGTCTCCAAAACACAATTCTGAATCTTTCAATTCAGAGTCCCGACGAACCAGGATTCGGATCAAAGAGCGTTTAGAATGGTAATGGCATATCCTCTATAATTCAGGTCTCCATGGAGCCTGTGTTTTGTTTGAGGGCTCCTCCTTACAACGCTGGAGCAAGCATACACTACGGGGGCATAATCCCTCCCCGGGCTATACTTCTCTTGGATCCGAGTGATCGAGTAAGGATCAAAGTGTGTCCGAAACATTAAGGGCATATCCCTCCTTATGTTCGGTTAACACTAGAGCAAGCAAACGCCACGGGGGTATCATCTCTCCCCGTGCTATGATTCTCACGGATCCATTTGATCGGGTAGGTGTAATACATGCGGGCACATTCTTTGTTCCGTCTTTCCCAAATCGGTCTGGAAAGGTTATCCTACTGGGGCATTCCCTCCCCGTGATCACTATCTGGAATGTCCTCCGCAAATGTAAGTTGTAGGGTAGTTGCGTTCCGGCTACAGCGAAAGGTTCTCGTGCTCCTTTATACTTCTCATCCCTTGATGTAGTCTTGATTTTCGAAAGTGGAAGGAGTTAGGTCGGATCGTCTATGCCCGGGATGCACTTGTGATCGGTATGTCATGGGTTTGATGCCTTGACCTTTGGTCATCCCTCCGTATCGAGTATGTCCCCAGAATTTTGAATATGGCTTTCAATTTAAAAGAGTGGGTGAAAAATTTATTTTTTGGAAAGAGAAAGTTTTATTCATATTCGGGGACGTATTGCCCTCTCTACTATCCTCTGTGGGGCATTTCGAGGAGGGCTTTACACTGTGCTCTTAACCCTTGTCGGGTTTCCGTAAAAAAAGAATCTATTGGTAATATTTTTTTAACATCTCGGTATTCCAGGGTTTCTTTAATCGTGTGCCGTCCAGATGTTCTAAGATGTAGACCTCTGGCCTTACCACCTTTACAATTTTATAGGGCCCTTCCCACTTGGCTCATAACGAGCCTTCTTCTGGCCTTCGATTGTTCAGAGTGACTCTTCTTAATACCAGATCGCCTGGGAAAAAGACGCGGGTTTGAACTTTTTTGTTGTAGAAGCGGGCAATCCTTTGTTGATAAACTGCTGTCTTCATAGCCGACTTCTCTCTTTTTTCCTCGATCAGGTCGAGGTGACTTCTGATAAGTTCGTCATTATGTTCGCTCTCAAAATGACGGACCCTGTGGGTAATTATTCCGATCTCGACTGGAATAACTGCTTCACACCCGTATGATAAGGAAAACTGGGTCTCCCATGTAGAATCGTTATAGGTCGTCTGGTGTGCCCACAGTACTTCTAGTAATTTCTCGACCCATAAGCTCTTGCAGAATCCGAGCCGAGCTTTAAGATTTGCTTTGATGGTTTTGTTTGTCGCATCAACCTGTCCGTTTGACTTGGGATGGGCTGGTGGGGCGAACCTTAAGGCGATCTGGAGGTCTTCGCAGAGTTTCCTGAATCCCATGCTATCGAACTATTTTCCATTGTCGGTGATGACAGCCCGTGGGATTCCGAACCTGCAGATAATATTCTTCTTCAAAAACTATGTGGCCTTCTTCTATGTGATGGTGGATAGGGGTTCGGCTTCCACCCATTTTGGTGAAATAGTCTATGGCCACAATGGCGTACTTCGCATGTCCTCGTCCCCTTGGCATTGGTCCGATGATATCTAGCCCCCACTGAGCGAACGGCCAGGGGATGGACAGGGTGGTTAACTGCTCTGCCGGTTGGTGGTGAATATTGGCATTCTTTTGGCATCCTTCGCATTTCTGGGCCACTCTCATGCCGTCATGATGCATAGTTTGGCCAATAGAACCCTTGCCTTAAAGCTTTAAAGGCAATTGATTGCCCTCCAGCGTGACTTCCACAGATGCCCGCATGAATTTCCCTGAGTACATAATTGGACTCTTCTTCTGCTAAACATCTTATGAGGGGTACCGTGTGGCCCCTCCGGTAGAACACCCCTTCGATCAGGGAAAACTTGGTGCTTTTGAATTTTAGCTTTCTGGCTTCTTTCTTGTCCTCGGGTGCCTCCCCTGTTTCCAAATATCTCTTAATTGGCTGTATCCACGAGGTTTCGCCTTCCTTTTCCAATACTTTTACTTCGAGTTCTCCCACGCTCTTTTCTCGGAGGCAGATTAGAGGGACTATTCTGGGATTCTCTATTTTTATCGAAGATGCGAGTCGTGCCAATGAGTCTGCCTCACAGTTGTCTTCTCGACTGATTTTTTCAAAGTGTACGTTTCCCACTCTTTCCACTAACCTTTTTACCTCAGCCAAGTAGGCTATCATACTCGGCTCCCTGGCCTGGAATTCTCATTTCAGCTGCGGAACAGCCAGCTGAGAGTCACTTCTTACCGCTACATCATGGACTCTCACCACCGTACATAGCCTTAGACCGGCCAAAATCGCCTCATACTCTGCCTCATTATTTGTGGCCACGAAGGCGAACCTTAGGGCGAACAATACCACTTAACCTTTGTCGTTCCTCAATACGATTCCAGCTCATTTGCCTTGTGAGCTGTCAGATCCGTCTACTGACATCTCCCATTTGCCTTCCCCCATAGTCAAGACCTGTGGTTCTGTGAATTCCGTGACAAATTTTGCCAAAGTCTGCCCTTTTACTGCTACCTTTACGAGGTAAGAAATGTCGTGTTCACTTAACTCTATCGACCAGTTCATTAACCTGCCCGGAACTTCTGGTTTCTGTAGAATCTGTCTCAGAGGATAATCGGTGTAAACCCCAATAGGATGGGCTTGGAAGTAGGGTCGTAATTTTCGGGCTGCAGTGATCAATGATAGGGCGATCAGCTCATGTATCGGATATCGGGTCTCGGTATCTAACAGAGCTTTGCTGACATAATATACTGGCCTTTGGACCTTATCGACCTCTTGTATCAGCATCGAACTTACTGCGTGTTCTGAGACAGCTAAGTACAAGTATAAGGTTTCCTCTGTGAGTGGTTTTGCTAGAAGCGGGGGCTGTGTTAGGTATTGTTTTAACTGTATGAAGGCTTCCTCGCATTCCGATGTCCAGTCGATTTCCTTCTTGGCCTTCTTGATGACTTTGAAGAAATGGTGGCACTTGTCTGTTGCTCGGGAGATGAATCGGTTGAGCGCGGCCAATCTTCCGGTTAGACTTTGCACTTCTTTTACCGTCCTGGGAGACTTTAGTCCAGTACGGCTTGGATCTTCTGTGGATTGGCTTCTATGCCTCGGGAGCTTACCATGTAGCTCAAAAACTTCCCTGAGGCTAATCCGAAAGCACATTTCTCCGGGTTGAGCTTTAAATTGTGTTTCCTTAGTAATTCGAAAGTTTTCTTTAGATCGGTCACGTGACATTTTGGCTCTTTGGACATTGTTATCATGTCGTCAAAAAATACCAAAATCGACGTGCCAATGAGCGGTTTGAAAATTTTGTTGAACAACCTTTGAAAGGTTGCCACTGCATTCTTCAGTCTGAAGGGCATTACTTTATAACAGTAAAGCCCCTGGTCGGTGAAAAAAGTTGTTTTCTCCTCGTCCGTATGGTGCATCTTGACCTGGTTGTATCCTGAGAAGGCGTCCATAAAGTTTAGCAGTCCCTGGCAGGTTGTTGTATCTACTAGCTGATCTATGTTTGGCAGTGGGAAGCTGTCTTTCGGGCATGCCTTGTTGAGGTCGGTGAAATCCACGCACATCATCCACTTTTTGTTTGACTTCTTCACCAATACCACGTTTGATACCCACTCCGGGTATTTTACTTCTCTGATGAAACCAGCTTTCAATATTTTGTCCACCTCGGTCGCTACTGCCCTGAACCGTTCCTGATTAAAGGTTCTTCTTTTTTGCTTGACTGGCTTGTGTGACGGGTTTACTGCCAAGCGGTGATTGATGAATTTCGGATCAATCACGGGCATGTCGTCGTGCTCCCATGCGAAGACGTCTGGGTACTTCTTTAGACACTTCAGCAGGCTCTGTTTCAAGGTTTCGTCTAAGTTTCCCCCTATCTTTACGCTCTTCTCAGGTCCGAAAAGTTCCGGCTCTTCTAGTTCTTCGACCGCCCCTAATCGGGCAACTTTATTTGGCCGAGGACCTGTGTTCCCCTTTGCTTCTTCTCTATCTTCACTCACTTGTCTTTTTTGGGTACCTCATTCAACACAGAGGGTTTCCCGTGAGAGGATGGTGAAACAGCTCGGGCTGTCTTCTGACTCCCGCATACGATTCTGATCCCTTCCCGGGTGAGGAATTTTAATTTTAAGTAATGGCAGGACATTGAGGCCTTTGTCTTCATCATGAAAGGTCGACCGACAATGACTTGGTAACTGCTCATGCAGTCTACCACCATGAAGTTTATCATAATCGTCCGAGTCCGGGGACGAGTTCCGATTGTCATTGCCAATTGTATTCTTCCTAATGGGACGACCGTTGAACCCCCGAAGCCGTATAGGGGAGTGCCGTCGTCGGTCAGAGCCGCATAATCCACTCCAAGGCCTTCCAGAGCCTCTTGGAGATTATATCCACTGCGCTCCCGGGATCCACCAGGATTATGTCTACCTCTGAACCGCCGATTGTTGCCTTGATTATTAATGCATCGTCGTGGGGGAAACTCACCCCTCGGGCATCCTCATCGGTGAATATTATTAGCACCGACCGACCACATTGTATTCTCGAGGATTGTTTCGCTTCTAGTATCTCCGACCCCCGAGCCCGGCTGTAGTTTTTTCTGGACCGATTAGAATCTCCGACTAGTGTTTTCCCTCCTGCGATGATATTTACCTGTCGGTGCTGTGCCTTTGTCTAGCTGCCATAACCTCATGGTCAATGTATTTATTTAAATATCCATTCCGAGCCAGGTCTTCCATTTGTTAACACAGGTCTTTGCACCTGTCCGTCGGATGTCCTCTCAAATTATGATGCACACAAAAAGATGTTTTATTTCTCTTATCTGGGGGAAATCTCATGAGGTTAGGTTCTATCAAGATGCCTTTTTCCTGGATCTCCATGACGATTTGTCCTAATGGCTTGTTCAGAGGAATGTATGCTTCTTCTCTGACTACATGGTTTACTTGGTTCGGGATTCCTCTTTCCTGGTTGTTCCTGTTGGGGTTGGTGCTCAGAGTGCCAATTCCCGGTTGTATTTCTTTTGAATACTTCTGTAAAACATTATTATTATGAATAATATATGCAGTTTCTATAATATAATCTATCTTTTTATATGGTAAAGACGTAATGACCTTAGAATGATTAGTCATGGTACTGTTGTAAAAGCGTTGCAACTGACATTGAGTAGTATCACGACGTTGTCATTCTCAGACAGTTCCTGGTCAAGGTTTACACTACTTGGTCAGTAAAGTAAACCCGTTGAGACCGGTACATGTCGTATATTGGAATATATGATTCCAATGGTTTCTCAATGAGACATTAGTCTTGGAGACTAGTATAGACGTGTGGGTGTTTATAGCGGATAAACATTGAACGACTCACCGAAGATTCTTAATGGATGGTACACCAACGTCAATAAGAATCTTCTCGGGTTGAGTAGCACTTGTGATTCTTAGACTTGAGATGCCATTGTGGGCACATGAGTGTGGGGACACAGGAATCTGGGCGACGCATGATGTCCTAGGCTCGCGACCTAGTTGGGAGTACGGAGTAGTCACAGGGGGACTAAACCGGAGAGTAATGGAGTCGCCACCCGGTGTGAACCGGGAAAATGAGATTTAAGGCCGCACTCACCCCTCGCAAGGGAAGACCTCAAACCGTTGGGTTAGGAATGGTCCCTTACTTATGTCACTTGTAATGAAAGGATTTGTGTAATAATTTAATCAAGCTTAAGTAACATTTATTTCCAAGAGTATCATGCTTCTAAATCCATATGCGCAAAAAATAAAACTTACACCTAAATTTGCATATATTTCACATCTAAGATTACATGCTTGAAAGTAAATCAAAGTAGCAACGAACATAAAACTTCATTGGCATGTTGTATTCATGGAAACACAAGCACATACTAACCACACAAGCACACATAAAGGCGAATCAAATGATGGCGAACATGTGATTTCATAGACATATCATAAACAAATAGCCATTACATGTCCATGCACAAATAAAAGAATCAACTAAGTACATAATGCAAAAAGACGCTTAGGGATGCAATTAGGTATTAAAGTGAGCATGCTATGACGTGGTGCAAAAGAAGATAGATATAGGCACAGACGCACATGTGATGAAAATGACCCAATTCAGTGTATTAGCGTTCGTGTAGCGTTCGTAAACGCGTTCGAACGGTAGACAGAAGGTTCAAGTCCGTATAGCGTTTGATAACGCGTTCGAATGAGACCAGACAGAAAACATACGTTCGTGCGGTGTTTCGGAACGCGTTCGAACGGGTTATAGCAGTGACCTCAAAAATGCAGTAGACAACATGACACATATATGAACATATGAATATATGACTTCTCGCACATAACAACAGATTAAGGAGCGCGGCAAATCATTGTAACAAAGGTAGCTTTCAAGCATTTTCATCCCTCAAAGTGGAGGACCCTAGATCTCACTTGATAAGCCCATGCGCAATGCAATGTGATGCATGAATTTTCAAAAAGACGTTATGAAGTGAATAACTAAATAAAAGAGGCACTGCGAAGTACTGCTGTAAAGGTAGCCTTTTAGGCTCTTTGTCTCTCAAAGAGAGGACCTTTAGACCAACATACTAAGCCTATGCGCAATGTGATATGATGCATGGTAATGTAAGAAGACGTCATACTAAACAACAAGATAATGGGGGCGCGGCGAAGTACTGCCGTAAAGGTGGCCTTTTGGGGCTCTTTGTCTTTCAAAGAGGGGACCTTTAGACCAACATACTAAGCCCATGCGCGTCACATCACAATACATGAAATAAAGACAATAAAAGTTTAGGACTTCGTATGCCCAATTGAACGTACATTCAACCCAAACACACTTCGTCCGGCGCGGCGAAGTAGTGTCACAAAGGTGGCCTTTTAGGCTCTTTGTCTCTCAAAGAGAGGACCTTTAGACTAACTCACTAAGCCCATGCGCTCAATCGCACCACAACATAAATAAATAACATGCAGAAATTAAAAGACGGAATAATAAAGTGCGAATAATCAAAATAATATAAAGCGAAATATGCGCCGTTTACTCAAGTGGTACGTGGAGTTGTATCCCAAGTACAGACCGCACTACCGTCCATTCGGAATCGGCTACGGAATTTACGTCTGGGTTTCCATCCTATATACCACGAGAGACGACGTATTTTTCGTTTTAATCAATGGCCACAACACACATCACATGCAAACAATATTCAATGAATAATTAAAACACAATTAAAAGAATCAATAAAAATCAAATAAAAAAACAAGTGTGAGAGGTACCCTCAGGTCTAACCTTTTAAGTCGTCTTCCGGACTGGCGTTTACAACCGTCGGAAGGGCTATCACTCCGCAACTTTTCTGGTTCACTTGTTTAGCGTCTTAACTTGTTGTTCCACTGTTTTCCCCGCTGTTTTCACTCCGTTTTGCTGCTATTTCCTCGCGGTTTTCTGGTCACTGTTCAGGTGTGTTTGTTCACTGTTTGGGGGCTATTTTATACGTTTTTTGAGGGTAAAGGGCTGCTGTTTTGGAAGGGTTTCGGGAGCAGTTTCTGGTCACTGTTTTGAGCAGTTTTCTGGCTGTCTTTTCACGGCTGTTATATGCGTGAATCAAGTGGGCGTGAATGGGGTGGCAGGGTTCGCAAGGGCTGGTCAATGTGGCTAATGGAGATAAAGGGGCAAGGGCTGTGTGTTGATGATTTGTTTTGAGGCGTGTGATGTATGATTTGTTGATATGTGAATGAGGTAGTAGGCTCGCTAGTGGGGTATGTGGTGTGAGGCTGTGATAAGTGTTATATGGCGTGAGTGAAGAAGCGTTAGGTCAGTGGCGTGAACTGTAGGTTTAGGGTTGCTTTGTGAAGGGCTTTTGAGAGGGCTGAGCGGTTGGCGAGGGGACCAAGATGTATAGATATGGTGCGTGATTAATGTGCTGTGGCTAGTGTAAATGTGTGGAGGCTAAGGGTTGACGCGGCAACATGTGAAAAGGGGGCTGATTAAGTGAGACGGTGAGGGGCAGTTGGCTGTTAAAGGCTGAGTGGGGGGCACGTTTTTGGTGAAACAAGAGACGTGAGGCTAGGCAGGGGTGAAGGCAGGGGCTGAGTGCGTGGAATCGTGGCTTTGCGTTGCTGAGGGGTGAGCTGCTTTGCGTTGATTGTGAAGGTGGCCTAGGGCAGTGAGTGATGCTATGAGAGAAGCTATCTAGGGTTTATTTTTGTTGTTGTGCCGTGAGTGGGGAGTGTTCTCCTATGGTTGAAATTAGTGTGTGTTTTATAATTGTCCATTAGGGTTTGCATGGATAGGGATTTGATTTAGTGTTAAAGAAGGAAATCAATGGATTTGATGGAGACAGATTTTTTTAGATTAGGAAGGTAGTATATTTAGTTTGTGTTGATTAGGCATACAATATTTTAAGTTAGGAATACTATATTTTAATTAGGAATAATATTTGTTGATTGATTTTAATTAGGCATGCAATTTCTTTAATTTGGGTAAGTATTTTTATTATTTTGGTTGGTGATTATTTAGATTTTATTTGTTTTTATTTAATTTGGTATATGACTTAATTAATTATTCTATTTAATTTGGTATATTATTTAATTAATATTTAATTTGTTTATTTGATTTTAATTGGAATTAATTTAATTAGATTTAATTTGTGAATTTAATTAATTCAATTGGTTTGTGATTTTTAGATTTAACATTTAATTTATTTAATTTAGGAATTTAGTTGGTTATTTAATTTAATTTCAATTTAGTTATTTTAATTTAATTTGTGAATTTAATTGGTTTTAATTTACTTATATTTAATTTAAATTTAATTTGTGACATATATTTTAAATGTTTAATTATTATTGGATGTGATTTAATGGGCTTGGGCTAAGGTTAAGTTTTAAAACGGAGATCCCACAGCGAACCCGAAGCTAAACACGTGAACTAAATCCAACAAAACGTCAATTCTTGACTCTTCCCTTCCGACGTCCGTTTCCCGCGATTTCCGCGACTTAAAAGATAGTGCCTCCAAATGAGGCTCATCATCGGGTTTCACATGCAAAAATGCAATGCCTACAGTCGCCCCCACTTTGATGGGACTTGTGCAGTGTGTGACAGTGACAATCCTATCAAAGTCTATGCAATGCATTTTTACTTACCTGGCTCGCCAGCTGTCACCCGGTTTGCCTGCTGTGTTGTGTTGAGTTGAGTTGGTCTGGTTGTGCCATTTTCGGCATTCTGAACCCCATTTCCGAGGCGTTGCTGAAGTGATGACTGTCCATTTTCGAACTGTTACTGTAGGGTGTCCATTCCCGAACTGTTACTGTAAGGTGGTCCATTCCCGAACCGTTACTGTGAGTTGTCCATTCCTGAAGTGTTACTGTAAGGTGGTCTATTCCCGAACTGTTACTGTGAGTTGGTCCATTCCCGAACCGTTACTGTGAGGTGTTCATTCCCGAACTGTTATTGTAAGGTGGTTCATTCTCGAACCGTTACTGTAAGGTGGTCCATTCCTGAACTGTTACTGTAAGGTGGTGAGTTGTCCATTCCCGAACTGTTACTGTAAGGTGGTCCATTCCCGAACTGTTACTGTAAGGTGGTCCATTCCCGAACCTTTACTGTGAGGTGTTCATTCTCGAACTATGCTTCCATTCTTGGAGTGCCATTCCCGGCTTGTTCATTCTCGGCGTGCTCATTCTCGAGCTGTCCATTCCCGGACTATATCTCCATTCTCGGAGTACCATTCTCGGCGTGCTCATTCTCGAGCTGTCCATTCCCGGACTATATCTCCATTCTCGGAGTGCCATTCTCGGCGGAACTGATCTGATGTGATGCGGGCCTCGCCCCTAGAATGTCATACCCGGCAATGCTGATCTGATGTACTATGGGCCTCGCCCCCAGAATGCCATACCCGGCAATGCTGATACTGAAGTGGGCCTTGGCCCCAGAATGCCATGCCCGGCAATGCTGATAATGAAGTGGGCATCGGCCCTAATTGCTACCGATATGGGCCTCTCCCCAAGACTGACACTGCTGATATGGGCCTCACCCATGGGATTCATTCCTGAAGACTGCTGACATTGTACTGTTACTGCTTCTGTTTGGCTTGTCTTTGCCACTTTTCTTTTTCTTCTTCAAAACCTGTGAATACAAAACAGAACAAACACGAAAGGATGCAAAATGTGTTACGTGTTGCATGTATGAATGTTCTTATCCCGTCGGGTTAGGTCTTCCGTCAATTCTCTTGATGACTGCTTAGTCTTCTTTTCCTCAGGCAAGCTACTGCTTCAATCTGTCTACGTTGATCGGCTCGGTGAACTAATTCCCTTCCAAGTCTGACATTTTCACTGCCTCTATTTCCAATTTCTGAATGTCTATCTTATCTTTTATGTTTGCTTATTTCGAAGGTTCCATGTGTTCATCACTGGATTCCATAGTACCAAGGTTGAATGCTTTTCTCAAATATACTCATATTGCAGAAGAGATTCAGCGAAATGAACGTCTTTATTATCAGAAAAAAGGTTCGAACAAGTAGACAAAACCAATGTCTTTATTAAAAATGCAGTATCAAATAAACTAGGAGGAATAGCTTCATCATTCGCAGCATTGCCTTCTCCCTGACCTATGGTTCTTCACTGTCATCCATGTAAGAAGCTTGGTGGTTGAGGTTTCTTTTCATGGGTTGGGTATTTTATGGGAATCTATGAGATCTTGAATTTCATGCCTGAGGCGGGTGCAGTTGTCGGTGTCATGGCCATGTAGCTGGTGGAAGTGACAATACAGGCTCACATTTATGTGTGGTGGTGGGGGTGCGGAAATGGTTTTCCTTCTAAGGGTTTCAAGAGTCCTTGACCCTGTAACTTTTCACATACCTCTGACAAAGGTCTACAAAGGTTGGAGAATTGCCTGTTTCTGATGGCAGCGACTTCGGCCGCAGTGGGCTTGGCCTCAGAATGCCCCCCAAAAGTCCTCATATTCTGGCTATAGAACTTTATGTTCTCAGCTTCTTCTTCTTCTATATCCATGACAGTTTCCCTCAACTATCGAAAATCTGCAATCATTGAAGTCATCCTCCTCAACTTGCCATAGATCGAGGGCTTGGTGCCCTTAATGATCATTTTGATCTGGTCTTTCTCTGAAGGCCGAGTCTGCATTTTCAGAAGCTGGCTTCTCCAGCGGTCTACATACTCCTTGAAGCTTTCTTCCGGCTTCTGCTTAGTATTCTCCAAATCACGGAGTGACAAGTCAATCTCTAAGTCTGTAACATACTGCTTCAGAAAAGCATCAGCTAGTTCCCTCCAATCTTCCTTAACCTTCTTCTCAAGGCTATGATACCAAACCACAGGTGCCCCCTTGAGTGACATCCCAAACATCTTTTGGACTTGGCGCTGTGATAGGCCCACTGAACTCATGACTGAGACATATTACTGCAGATGGACTCTCGGGTCTCCATTCCCATTAAACTTGGCCATGTCGGGCATTTTAACTGAGCTGGCAGTTGTTCTCCGAAGGTCATTGCCTCATAGTCTAACAACTCTTCATGTTTACCCCTCATTTTGCGGGTAACTGTTTCAACCTGATCCCGAAGCTTCTGAAATTGCCTGAGACCCAATCACTTTGCCTGTTGCATACTCTACCATGTCATCATCAAAAGTGGGGATATCATCCCCCAACCCATTCGGCGGCTCCTCGCGCCTCACATTCTCAGAATTTCCCCCAGCACAGGGCACAGCCATATTTGTCATGGCAGTGGTCAAGGCTTGCAACTGTGCAGTGACCTTGGCGAGACCGTTTTCCAACTGATCCATACGGGATACCCCAATATCTGATCCACTCATGTCTGTTCCCAGTATTTTGGTGAGTCTTCCCTTTTCCCTAACCCAACGGGAATCTATTATGGCTTTTAGAACACAAGGGTTAGCATGATGTATGTATGCATGGGGTGCATGAGATGCATGTAACGTATATAACACATTGAATCAACTAAAATATTCAAACAAAACATCTCATTATCATTTTAGAAGCTTCTGGGCTAACTGTCATATGAGTGAACCCGTCTCAGTTTAAATGGCCCAACGAGTTCACATCTCATGGCAAGGAGCCCAACTAAATCCAAATGACAATGTTCTGAACACAAGCACAAAGTGGCCCATCAACACTTAGAAGCCTTTGGTCCAATTGTCATAAAATACGTTGTTGTCCCAGTTTAAATGGCCCAACAAGCCCATATCCTATGACAAATGGTCCAAATGGATCCAAACGACGATGTTCCCAAACACAAGCATAAAAGAAAGATAATGCAAACACAAAACAATAATTTCTACAGAATGGCCCATCAACATTTCAGAGGCTTTGGGCCCAATGGTCATAAGGTACGAACTCACCCCAGTTTAAATGGCCCAGCAAGTTCGCATTTATGACAATAGCCCAACTGCATCCAAATGAGGATGGTCCACAAGCACATACTCAATGAAATAATTGTTACTTTAACCATACAACCCCGATCTATGGGTGGGTTCACAGGAGTGTAGACAAAGGCTCTCACCGGCGAAAGATGGCCCACAACTAGGTCTCCCCACTCAAGGGTTCGAGCGACCAAGTGAGCGCACCCTTTTTTATACACTAAGGTACGTGCCAATGAGCTATGGTGTGTGATGGACTGTCAAATGGATTTCCCGTTGTAGATCCCCCAGAGGGAAGGTGGAGCGAGGCTCACTTAAATACCCAAGCCTCTTAGGCTCTTATCGCTTGGTGTCAGGAATAAACAACGAGTCCTCCAAATTAGTCCATCACAATAGGCTACGAGTAGATGGCTATCTAGGTGCCTTCACAGCTTTTCCTTCTAGAAAGGTAGTGAGTGAAGGAAGACACCAAACCATTACCTACCCTAAAAATGACTTTGATTAAACCCTCATTTTATCCACTATAGCACGGTCAATTAGAACATAAATCTAAACATTACAAGATAATATTTCGGGGCCGATTCTCTATCCCCAGTGGAGTCGCCAGACTGTGGGGACACAGGAATCTGGGCGACGCATGATGTCCTAGGCTCGCGGCCTAGTTGGGAGTACGGAGTAGTCACGGGGGGACTAAACCGGAGAGTAATGGAGTCGCCACCCGGTGTGAACCGGGAAAATGAGATTTAAGGCCGCACTCACCCCTCGCAAGGGAAGACCTCAAACCGTTGGGTTCGGAATGGTCCCTTACTTATGTCACTTGTAATGAAAGGATTTGTGTAATAATTTAATCAAGCTTAAGTAACATTTATTTCCAAGAGTATCATGCTTCTAAATCCATATGCGCAAAAAATAAAACTTACACCTAAATTTGCATATATTTCACATGTAAGATTACATGCTTGAAAGTAAATCAAAGTAGCAATGAACATAAAACTTCATTGGCATGTTGTATTCATGGAAACACAAGCACATACTAACCACACAAGCACGCATAAAGGCGAATCAAATGATGGCGAACATGTGATTTCATAGACATATCATAAACAAATAGCCATTACATGTCCATGCACAAAGAAAAGAGTCAACTAAGTACATAATGCAAAAAGATGCTTAGGGATGCAATTAGGTATTAAAGTGAGCATGATATGACGTGGTGCAAAAGAAGATAGATATAGGCACAGACGCACATGTGACGAAAATGACCCAATTCAGTGTATTCACGTTCGTGTAGCGTTCGTAAACGCGTTCGAACGGTAGACAGAAGGTTCGCGTCCGTATAGCGTTTGATAACGCGTTCGAACGAGACCAGACAGAAAACATACGTTCGTGCGGCGTTTCGGAACGCGTTCGAACGGGTTATAGCAGTGACCTCCAAAATGCAGTAGACAACATGACACATACATGAACATATGAATATATGACTTCTCGCACATAACAACAGATTAAGGAGCGCGGCAAATCATTGTAACAAAGGTAGCTTTCAAGCATTTTCATCCCTCAAAGTGGAGGACCCTTGATCTCACTTGATAAGCCCATGCGCAATGCAATGTGATGCATGAATTTTCAAAAAGACGTTATGAAGTGAATAACTAAATAAAAGAGGCCCGGCGATGTACTGCCGTAAAGGTAGCCTTTTAGGCTATTTGTCTCTCAAAGAGAGGACCTTTAGACCAACATACTAAGCCCATGCGCAATGTGATATGATGCATGGTCATGTAAGAAGACGTCATACTAAACAACAAGATAATGGGGGCGCGGCGAAGTACTGCCGTAAAGGTGGCCTTTTGGGGGTCTTTGTCTTTCAAAGAGGGGACCTTTAGACCAACATACTAAGCCCATGCGCGTCACATCACAATACATGAAATAAAGACAATAAAAGTCTAGGACTTCGTATGCCCAATTGAACGTACATTCAACCCAAACACACTTCGTCCGGCGCGGCGAAGTAGTGTCACAAAGGTGGCCTTTTAGGCTCTTCGTCTCTCAAAGAGAGGACCTTTGGACTAACTCACTAAGCCCATGCGCTCAATCGCACCACAACATAAATAAATAACATACAGAAATTAAAAGAAGGAATAATAAAGTGCGAATAATCAAAATAACATAAAGCGAAATATGCGCCGTTTACTCAAGTGGTACGTGGAGTTGTATCCCAAGTACAGACCGCACTACCGTCCATTCGGAATCGGCAACGGAATTTACGTCTGGGTTTCCATCCTATATACCATGAGAGACGACATATTTTCCGTTTTAATCAATGGCCACAACACACATCACATGCAAACAATATTCAATGAATAATTAAAACACAATTAAAAGAATCAATAAAAATCAAATAAAAAAACAAGTGTGAGAGGTACCCTCAGGTCTAACCTTTTAAGTCGTCTTCCGAACTCGCGTTTACAACCATCGGAAGGGCTATCACTCCGCAACTTTTCTGGTTCACTTGTTTAGCGTCTTAACTTATTGTTCCACTGTTTTTCCCGTTGTTTTCACTCCGTTTTGCTGCTATTTCCTCGCGGTTTTCTGGTCAATATTCAGGTGTGTTTGTTCACTGTTTGGGGGATGTTTTATACGTTTTTTTAGGGTAAAGGGCTACTGTTTTGGAAGGGTTTCGGGAGCAGTTTCTGGTCACTGTTTTGAGCAGTTTGCTGGCTGTCTTTTCACGGCTGTTATATGCGTGAATCAAGTGGGCGTGAATGGGGTGGCAGGGTTCGCAAGGGCTGGTCAATGGGCTTGGGCTAAGGTTAAGTTTTAAAACGGAGATCCCACAGTGAACCCGAAGCTAAACACGTGAACTAAATCCAACAAAACGTCAATTCTTGACTCTTCCCTTCCGACGTCCGTTTCCCGCGATTTCCACGACTTAAAAGATAGTGCCTCCAAATGAGGCTCATCATCGGGTTTCACATGCAAAAATGCAATGCCTACAATGAGACATCTTCTACACTTAGATGGAAATCACGTCACCGATCTGTTTAGATCAGACCTCCGCCTGTTCGTTGGGTGTAGATAGATCCTCAGGGTGTCCTATGTGTATCAAGATAGGATCCGTCAGTTCTGTGTACCAGAGCATAGGTAGTCCATATGATTAGCAATCAGATAAAACCATGGGCCCGTGGTAAAGTTTAGAAGCTAGTTCTAAATATCTCTTTGAGATTGCTAATAGAATAGTCGACTGGATAATCCCCATAGAGATTTGACGTTTACATCTATATCTTTGGGATTTATCCGGATACCTGTGACGGAGGAATTATACATTTGCCATGACCTCGACCTGTATGATTCAGCGAAATTATTCGTGATCGTCATAATTTATGGGTGGATAAATTATGGACACGAAATTTGATTTCGTGACGGATATACCTGAATCTAGAGAGTCTCAATAATGAAACATACTCGTAGAGCACTAGAGCAACATTAATAAATAATATTGATTATTTATAAAGCCGTTTAAAGGTTAAACGCAAAAAACATGCTTAGGGACCCGATAGTCCTTTCCTTAATTATTGTGTATTTACATTTAATACTTGATTAATTTAAATACACATTAATTAATAGTCAAATTGAGGTATTTGACTAATATCATAAATGTATATATGTATTTAATATTTAATGTAAATATAATACATATATTTAATAAATTTGTATTTAATTAATTAATTAATTATTTAATTGTTAAATGATTAAATTAATTAAAATATAAATATTTTAAGATTTAGATATTTGTTTATAAGGCTTAGTTGCTTTTGTTGACCAAGTGATAAATATCTAATAAAGTGTTATTTAGATATTTAATCAACTTGATCAAATTAATTTGAAATGAAATTGAAATTAATATTTTTGTATAAGCCTTTACCATTTTCGGCCAAGGCAACTTTTGTACAAGTATATATTGTTTTTCATTTCATTTCATTTTTGATAACCTAATACACTTTGACATAAACTCCATTAAAATAAAACCAAAGAAGATTGTGAAGAAGAAAGGATAAAATCAAAGAAATGCTTGGATTTAGTAAGTTTTCTCAACTTACTATTAGATAGGAAAATGTTCCTTATGATCTAGGCTACATCTTATGATGTTCTTAAGTTATTCTTTTCTTTATTCATTGTGTTTTTGATGATGGAAGTTTTGTTGGAAGTGTTGAGCATGTTTGATGAAAGAAGTTTATGACTATTGTAGTTGTAAGCAGTCTTTTATGGTTTTGGAAACTTTGTTGCTAATCTAGAGTTGTTGACTCAGTCTAAGATGACCTAGATTTTATCTTGAGTTGTTTCATTGTGTTGAGACTTGGATTGGATGGAAGAATGATGATTGAAGTAATTGATTTAACCAATTTGGTCTAATTTGTCCAATTTGAGGAAATTGAAAAATTAGGGTTCATGACCAATTCCAAATTTGGGGCTTTTCATTTATGTTGTGCATTTGGATGTGTATATGATTCATATAAAGTTTCATGTTGATTGGATTACACCTTGATGTGTTTTGAAGCATGAAATGACAAAGTGCACAAAATGGCACCTTAGGGAGGCATTTGGCCAAATGGATAAAATTTGGGGATTTGGTTGCTTTTGGTGTTTTGATGTTTTGAACATGCTAAGTTCATCTTGGAAATGATTTAGAATCATTCAAAATTGATTTGATCAATTTCGGATTAAAATGAACAAAATACCAAGTGTAAGGGCAATTCGGTAAATTCACTTAAATATGATTTATTGAATTTATTTTCATAATTTGATTATTGGAATATTAAATAAATATGTTTATTTAATTAATCTGAGAAAAATTTTTGAAATCGGAAAATACGATTTTCCACCGCTTCCGCTGCGTTACCGAATTCAGCCCCTAAAAAACCCTAAAAAATGGTATCAGAGCGAGTCTGATTCTATGCCCCCTAAAATGATTAGCCTTTATTAAATCAATATTTAATCATGTTTTCTTTTTCTTTATGCATGCTTATTATAATCTAATTTGATTAGATTTAAGGTGTATGACACTTAGCGGAAAATCCCTAATTAATAAGGTTTTAATGTAATTGAGTATTTGATGCATGTTATATGGTCCGTCTTGTTAATACTGTTTATGAATACTTCTCTATGACTACATCCGAGACCGTGCCTCTGCTGTAAGGATGTAGCCGATAGAGATTTATTTATACCGGATGTATATCAGATACTAGATAAATTCAAGCGAAAGCGGAATTCTGAACATGCCCTAGCTGTCAGGATTACGTAAGTAACTTGAGTTTATCATTAAAGAGTTTAACCTTGGTATGTCTCCTTGTGGGCCTGCCTTCGCAGCGACAACGAGAAACGACCAGGACCGGAAACCCAGGAGTCACTATTGAGTGATTGACAAATGAGTTGTCTACCTGATGAATATACGTAGGCGAGACCGTGCCTCTGCTGTGAGCTGAATATATTCACGGGATCCAATTTTCACTATTTGTATTTAATTTAAATATTAAATCTTTGTATTCTGTTAGGGACTACGATATTGCATGATTTAGTGGGATGGACATTTTTAGATTAAAAATCCATGATCTAGTTTATGCTTTTGATATTATATGCAACTGCTTAATTTCTGCTAACCGTTTTTCGTGATCTATATGATAGATTGGCGATGGCGGCACAATCCACAAATCAGTTTGCGCGTATGCTTGATGCGAACAAACTGAAAGGCGCTGAGAACTTCGCAGACTGGTAATTGGATTTGAGGATTGTCCTCGATTCCGAAAAGCTGGGATATGTTCTTGAGGGTCCGTTGCCCCTTGCTGTGGGTGCGGATGCTTCGGAGGAGGAACACCAAGTTTTTGAAACTTGGAAGGATGATGATTTAAGGGTTAAATCATACATCCTTAGTTCGCTGTCTCCGAAACTCAAGAAACAATACTATGGTATGCTAGATTCCTATAGTATGATGACGCGATTGAGACAATCGTTTGAGAACTAAGAACAAGTGATTGTTCATAAAGTCGCAATGGAACTATTCCATGCGCGTCTGGATGAGGGGCAAGATGTTAGCCCACATGTTCTTCAGATGATCGATTTGATCGATCAGTTGAGGCAACATAATCTCATCTTGAATGATATTCTCGGTAGGAGTGTCATTCTTGGTTCGCTTCCAGCTTCATATCGCTAGTTCGTGATGTACTTCAACATGAATGAGACAGTCTGTACCTACCAGGAGCTACATAGGATGTTGCTCACGGCAGAGGAGAACCTTAGGAAGGGAGTACCGACTCGCCCTCCTAGATCCACTTCTCTTTCTGCTTCTTCCCAAGGATGGTCCAAGGGAAAGAAGAAGAAAGGAAAGAAGAAGAAGACTTTTGGTCCTCAACAACAGACGAAGATTGCTAAGCCCAATAGGGCTTCTGAAGACAAATGCCACCACTGTGGCAAAGTCGGGCACTGGAAGAGGAATTGTCCTGATTACATTGCCCAGCTAAGGAGAGACATAGCATTTACATCAGGTACTTTTATTTTTCCAGTTATTGATTTATCTTTGGCTTGTGAAGCCGTTACATCAAACTGGATTTTAGATTCTGCTTGTCCCATTCACATTTGCAATTCGTTGTAGGTGCTGAAGGAAAGTAGGAGGCTGAAGCCCGGGGAGATGCAGTTGCGGTTCGGGAGTGGAGACTCTTTGGATGCAGTTGCAGTGGGAGTATGCGAGATCTCATTGCCGAATGAGACACTTTTGTTAAATGAATGCCATTTTGTACCTGGATGTGTAGCTAATATTATATCATTTTTTGTATTGGATACATAAGGCTTCTATATTAATATTAAGAATAGTTCTTTATATTTATATGATAAAAATAATATTCAGATCCTTTGTTGTCCAAACCAGCATGGTCATTATACATTGCAAACTTCAAAAGATATATTAAATACTGGAGTTAATAAACGTAGTTTACTTGTAATTAATAATACTGCACTTTGGCATATGAGACTTGGTCACATTGGCGTTAAACGCCTTATCCAATTGGTTATGAATGGTTTGATACCAGATCTTACCATCGAATCTTATCCAACATGTGAATCATGTATTCAGGGTAAAATGACCAAAGCTTCATTTTCTGGTGTTGGACACCGTGCCATTAACTTACTAGAACTCGTGCATTCTGATGTATATGGTCCACTAAGTCAAACTACTCACAGTGGTTATTCGTTCTTCGTTACCTTTACCGATGATCTATCACGGTACGGTTATGTCTATTTGATGAGACATAAATCGGAAACCTTTGAAAAGTTCAAAGAGTTCCGAAATGAAGTAGAAAAACAAACTGGTAAATATATTAAATACCTTCGATCAGATCGAGGCGGCGAATATATGAGTGGTGAGTTCATGGATTATATGAAGGAGAATGGGATTCTCGCTCAATATACTCCTCCAGGTACTCCACAGCACAATAGAGTGTCTGAGATGAGAAATCGGACTTTATTGGATATGGTCTGATCAATGTTGAGTTTCACAGATTTGCCCTATTACTTATGAGGCTACTCTCTCTTAACAGTCGCGCATCTTTTGAAAAAGATTCCTTCAAAAGCTGTTCCTACGACTCCCTATCAGATATGGTTCGGTAGGAGACCAAATCTTAATTATATTAAGGTTTGGGGTTGTCCTGCCTATGTCAGGGTGACTCAGTAAGATAAGCTTTCGCCTCGAGGGAAAAAGTTTAGGTTTGTTGGATATCCTTCGAATACGAGGGGATATATGTTCTATGATACTGAGCATCGAAATGTGTTCATAGCTCGCTTCGCAAAATTTATAGAAGTAGAATTTTTGTCAGAATGTGGTAATCATAGACAGGTTGAGCTTGATGAAGTCCAACCTGAAAACAATGAACCAACGGAGGAACCTGAAGTTCAAGTAGATGAAGGACCTTCAACACACACACTCCGTAGGTCGGAAAGGGTATCTAGACCTCCTGAATGCTTGTATTTGATACAAGAAAATAGTCTGGATGTTCTCTTAGTTGAAGAAACAGATCCTTTCACCTATAGAGAATCGATGTTGGACATCGACTCCGTGAAATGGCAAAGTGCCATGAAATCCGAGATAGACTCAATGCATGAGAATAAAGTTTGGGACTTGATTCCGCTTCCCGAAGGAATTGTTCCTATCGGTTGTAAATGGGTTTACAAGAGAAAGCGCGGGCCTGACGGTAAGGTTGAAACTTACAAGGCCTGACTGGTAGCAAAAGGTTACACGCAACGACCTGGCGTCGACTACGATTAAACTTTTTCACCAGTAGCAATGCTTAAGTCTATCCGGATTTTGCTTTCTATAGCTGCGTATCATGACTACGAGATTTGGCAAATGGATGTCAAAACGGCTTTTCTAAATGGATTTCTTGATGAAGAAATTTATATGGAACAGCCGGAAGGTTTTGCGTCCAGCGAAAACTCGGGTATGGTATGTAAGCTTAAGAAGTCCATTTATAGACTTAAACAAGCTTCACGAAGTTGGAATCTTCGATTCGATGAGATTATTAGATCGTCTGGTTTTCTCAAGAATTCGGAAGAATCCTGTGTGTATCAGAAGGCCAATGGGAGCATGGTTGTATTTTTAGTCTTATATGTTGATGACATCCTAATCATTGGGAATGATTTAGGTATGTTACAAAGCGTCAAAGCGTACCTCTGTAAGAATTTCTCCATGAAGGACCTGGGAGAAGTTTCCTATGTTTTAGGGATAAAACTCTATAGAGATAGACAAAGGAGGCTGATTGGGTTATCCCAATCAACGTACGTAGATAAGATCTTGGAACGGTATAGTTTTGGTAACTGTAAGACAGCAAACATACCGTTCAGACATGGGATTCATCTTTCTAAGAAGATGTGTCCACAAACAGAAGATGAGAAAGTTAGAATGTCTAACCAATCTTATGTTTCGTGTTTGGGTAGCATAATGTATGCCATGTTATGTACGAGGCCTGATATCAGTTTCGCTGTTAGCGTAACTAGTCGATATCAATCCAATCCGGGTAATGACCATTGGATGGCCATTAAACATATCCTAAAGTATCTTAAAGGTACTAAGGATAAGTTAATAATTTATGGAGGAAACGAACTGCAAGTTAACGGGTATACGGATACCGATTTCCAATCAGATCCCGATGATAGAAAGTCTACATCTGGATTCGTATTATCCCTTAACGGAGGTGCAGTTTGTTGGAAGAGTTCCAAACAGGGATCGACAGCTGATTACACCACTGAGGCGGAATATATTGCAGCTTCTGAAGCTGTAAAAGAGGCTGTGTGGATAAAGAACTTTATCACAGAATTGGGAGTTGTCTCAAGTATCGAGAATGCGATTCCGTTATACTGTGATAATACTGGAGCCATTGCGCAAGCAAATGAACCGAGGGCGCATCAGAAGTCGAAGCATGTGGAACGCAAGTACCACATCATTCGAGAGATCGTGTCGCGAGGGGATATTGTCGTGTGCAAGGTACCGAGTGAAGATAATGTAGCAGACCCGCTGACGAAGGCCATACCTCCGAAGTTGTTTGATAAACACGTGGAGTCGATGGGTATTAGATACAATCGATATTGGCACTAGAGCAAGTGGGAGATTTTGTTGGGGTGGTGCTCAAGTGCCAATTCCCGGTTGTATTTCTTTTGAATACTTCTGTAAAACATTATTATTATGAATAATATATGCAGTTTCTATAATATAATCTATTTTTTATATGGTAAAGACGTAATGACCTTAGAATGATTAGTCATGGTACTGTTGCAAAAGCGTCGCAACTGACATTGAGTAGTATCATGACGTTGTCATTCTCACACAGTTCCTGGTCAAGGTTTACACTACTTGGTCAGTAAAGTAAACCCGTTGAGACCGGTACATGTCGTATACTGGAATATATGATTCCAATGGTTTCTCAATGAACCATTAGTCTTGGAGACTAGTATAGACGTGTGGGTGTTTATAGCGGATAAACACTGAACGACTCACCGAAGATTCTTAATGGATGGTACACCAACGTCAATAAGAATCTTCTCGAGTTGAGTAGCACTTGTGATTCTTAGACTTGAGATGCCATTGTGGGCACATGAGACATCTTCTACACTTAGATGGCAGTCACGTCACCGATCTATTTAGATCGGACCTCCGCATGTTCGTTGGGTGTAGATAGATCCTCAGGGTGTCTTATGTGTATCAAGATAGGATCTGTCAGTTCTGTGTACCATAGCATAGGTAGTCCATATGATTAGCAATCAGATAAAACCATGGGCCAGTGGTAAAGTTTAGAAGCTAGTTCTAAACATTCTCTTTGAGATTGCTAATAGAATAGTTGACTGGATAATCCCCATAGAGATTTGATGTTTATATCTATATCTCTGGGATTTATCCGGATACCTGTGACGGAGGAATTATACATTTTCCATAACCTCGACCTGTATGATTCAGCGAGATTATCCGTGATCGTCATAATTTATGGGTGGATAAATTATGGACACGAAATTTGATTTCGTGACGGATATACCTGAATCTAGAGAGTCTCAATAATGAAACATACTCGTAGAGCACTAGACGAACATTAATAAATAATATTGATTATTTATAAAGTCGTTTAAAGGTTAAACGCAAAATACATGCTTAGGGACCCGATAGTCCTTTCCTTAATTATTGTGTATTTACATTTAATACACATTAATTAATAGTCAAATTGAGATATTTGACTAATATCATAAATGTATATATGTATTTAATATTTAATGTAAATATAATACATATATTTAATATATTTGTATTTAATTAATTAATTAATTATTTAATTGTTAAATGATTAAATTAATTAAAATATAAATATTTTAAGATTTAGATATTTGTTTATAAGGCTTAGTTGCCTTTGTTGACCAAGTGATAAATATCTAATAAAGTGTTATTTAGATATTTAATCAACTTGATCAATTAATTTGAAATGAAATTGAAATTAATATTTTTGTATAAGCCTTTACCATTTTCGGCCAAGGCAACTTTTGTACAAGTAATATTGTTTTTCATTTCATTTCATTTTTGATAACCTAATACACTTTGACATAAACTCCATTAAAAGAAAACCAAAGAAGCTTGTGAAAAAGAAAGGATAAAATCAAAGAAATGCTTGGATTTAGTAAGTTTTCTCAACTTACTATTAGATAGGAAAATGTTCCTTATGATCTAGGCTACATCTTATGATGTTCTTAAGTTATTCTTTTCTTTATTCATTGTGTTTTTGATGATGGAAGTTTTGTTGGAAGTGTTGAGCATGTTTGATGAAAGAAGTTTGTGACTATTGTAGTTGTAAGCAGTCTTTTATGGTTTTGGAAACTTTATTGCTAATCTAGAGTTGTTGACTCAGTCTAAGATGACCTAGATTTTATCTTGAGTTGTTTCATTGTGTTGAGACTTGGATTGGATGGAAGAATGATGATTGAAGTAATTGATTTAACCAATTTGGTCTAATTTGTCCAATTTGAGGAAATTGAAAAATTAGGGTTCATGACCAATTCCAAATTTGGGGCTTTTCATTTATGTTGTGCATTTGGATGTGTATATGATGCATATAAAGTTTCATGTTGATTGGATTACATCTTGATGTGTTTTGAAGCATGAAATGACAAAGTGCACAAAATGGCACCTTAGGGAGGCATTTGGCCAAATGGATAAAATTTGGGGATTTGGTTGCTTTTGGTGTTTTTATGTTTTGAACATGCTAAGTTCATCTTGGAAATGATTTAGAATCATTCAAAATTGATTTGATCAATTTCGGATTAAAATGAACAAAATACCAATTGTAAGGGCAATTCGGTAAATTCACTTAAATATGATTTATTGAATTTATTTTCATAATTTGATTATTGGAATATTAAATAAATATGTTTATTTAATTAATCAGAGAAAAAGTTTTTGAAATCGGAAAATACGATTTTCCACCGCTTCCTCCGCGCGTTACCGGATTCAGCCCCTAAAAACCCATACAGATCCGAGGTATCGGCTTGAATTCCTTGCGTCTCGGGGGTGATTTTTTGGACTCCCTATTTGGCCGGCGGGGGGCCTCTACCCTTATTGTCCTCTCTCTGATAAATGTCCATCTCCGGGAGATTTTCTCTTCGTTCTCTATCAAAACGAACTTTCGGGCTATTTCCAGGGCGGTTGCATAATTCGACGTATCTTGGATTCTTAGGTGAGTCCACAACCTTCCGACCATTAAGGCCCCCTTTAAACTTTCCAAGGCCTCGAGGGACTCATATCCCCCGACCTCGAGCACCATATTATGGTATCTTTCAATGAAGGCCTTCAGGGGCTCGTCATCTCCCTGCTTCATGAGTCTTAACTCCCCAATTGTCTTTTTAGGAACGCATCCCATTGAAGTGCCGCACAAACAATTTTTTGAGTTGTGAGAAGTTGCGGATGCTCCCTGGGGCTAGACTTCTGTACCATAGAATGGCGGATCCGCCTAAGGTTAGAGGAATACTTTGCAAACGGCATCCCCTACTACTCATTGGACTTCCATTAATAGGAAAAAGCTTTCAATATGAGACTTTGGGTCAGTATGGCCCTTGTAGGGTGTCATGGTAGGCATGTTAAATTGTCTCGGGAATTTTGCCGACCTTATTTCTTCTGTGATGGGAGATTCTTCCTCACCGTCCCGGGCATCTCCTGCATCGGTCTTGAGGTTTACTCCCCACCTGTCCATCTCTTTCCTCAACCAAGATCTCATGTTGCTATTTGAGTTTCCATGTCGCCTCCTGCGGCCTTCTTCGTGTCTATTTCCCCGGGTGTGGCGCTCCTCATGACTTGAGGTCTCTTGTTCAGCCTCGCCATACTTCCTTTTTTCCTTCTGATGTTTCGGGGGCTATCATAGGAGGAGTCTGGCGGCTGTCTTCCCTCTTCTTCTTCCCATGTGTCCTCCGTTTGCGAATCTTTTTCTACCACTACGGATTTTATCCCGTAGGGGCCCCTCCTTCTGGGTCTATTGTCTTCACTTGTATCTACAACCTTTTTCCCTTCCGCCTTCTCACCTCTTCTCTGACTGGTTCCGGCTTCAAATCTCTCGTTGTTCCTCCCTTCCATCCTTTCTAGTCGGTCCATCATGGATTTCTGAAAGGCTTGGTTTTCCTCCCTTTCTTTCCTCATGTTTTCTTCTATCTTCTCTACCCAGTTCGTAGTTGGACTTCCTGATGATCGGCGATTTCCGTCTTCTGCCATTGTCTTATCACGTGTGCTGCTTTTTGTTAAATTCCCCACAGATGGCGCCAACTGTTGACGGCTGATTTTGGTCTCAGGGCAATATGGGAATATCACCCCCGAGACGATCCTCCCTCAATAGTGAATTTTTTCGGTTACGAGGGAACCAAAAGCAAATTTAGCAAAAGACAGATAAATACGCCAATCGAAAAAGAGATTTAACGTGGTTCGGTGGATTAGATCCAACCTACGTCCACGAGCACAGAACGAGTGATACTTTTATTGCCGAAATATGCTTGCTCTGCTTTTTATGTTTACAAGTCTGATCGTAATGGTCTTGATCTTGATCCCTTCTCTCTTACACACACTCTACCCTCCTATTTATAATAGTGCAGAAATCAGATTCCTTCTTTTACAAGGGTTCCCAGCCGAATCAATTTCCTTACATTTACTTCTTTCATCCTATTAAGACACTGATTCACCAGTTCTCCTCATGAAAGTGGGATAATTTGTCATATTTATCCGCAAGAATATGATGCCTTATCTTTCTGAGCACGCCTTGCAATCTGGTTGGTCTTCATGAGGTCGGTCATGATGGTCCTTTGAACTGAGGATGCTTCTGCTGATCTGATAATGCCGGTCTTCCGATCTCAAGTGTTCGGCCATTTACTCATGTGGTCGGGTCGGTATCAACGATCATGACGAAGAAGGGAGTTTACCTTTTTACCCTACCGTACTCCTTAAATAACATAGGACCTGAAAATACCATCAACATATATGTCAAATATTTTTAAGCATTCTCATCCCGCCATGTGGTGGCTTCATATTAAAATTATAAAATTAAATTAATAAATCTATTAAATAAAAATCATAATATAATAAAAATCATATTATAATTTTATAAGAATTTATTATAACAAGAAAACATATTAAAATAAAAAACACTATTAAATTATCTACAATTAACATAATCTCTATAATTAATTTTTTATTATTAAATTATAAAATTAAAATAAAATTTATTAAAATAAAAAATCTATTACAATATAAAAATATTATCTCTTATTAAAATAAGAAACCTAAATAGTAGCTGCTCACAAATTCTAGCCAAATTTTTAGATTTCAGATCTATTGTTATTTGTCATTTTATTTTATGTACTTCATGATGCTTACTCTAATTATTAGATCTTATACAGTTAATTATAATATTATTGAGAATTGAGAGACAAACGAATGTGTCATAAATATTACATACTATAAGTAAATCAAATATCTCATTTTAGATATAAACCGATAAGATCAATAATATTTACAAGATCAATACTTAAAATATATTTAACACGTATATAACAATAAAAATTAAAGGAATGAAATGAGGAGCAGGGCAAAATTGTAAAACAACAACCTATACTTCACTATATAATCTTAAAAAAAAAACCCTAATCCCATTTCCCTGCGCCCTCCGTAGCCCGAAGAGAGAAGATGACGACCCGATTTAAAAAGAACCGTAAGAAGAGAGGCCACGTCAGCGCCGGTCACGGCCGCATCGGGAAGCACAGAAAGCACCCAGGAGGACGCGGTAACGCCGGAGGCATGCACCACCACAGGATCCTTTTCGACAAGTACCATCCGGGGTATTTCGGTAAAGTTGGCATGAGGTACTTCCACAAACTGCGTAACAAATTTTACTGCCCTATTGTGAACATCGACAAGCTTTGGTCAATGGTGCCTCAGGAGGTCAAAGCCAAGGCTTCCAAAGACAATGTCCCTTTGATCGATGTGACTCAGTTTGGGTACTTTAAGGTTTGGGTAAGGGTGTTTTGCCTCAGAATCAGCCTGTTGTGGTGAAGGCCAAGCTTGTTTCGAAGATGGCTGAGAAGAAAATTAAGGAGGCTGGTGGGGCCGTTTTGCTCACTGCTTAAGGTTTATTATTGATAGTAATTAGATCTTTTTAATGATATTTTTGGTTCAGTTTTGAATATTTGAGTTTGACGGATTTCAATATATATATTTGCTTATATGGAGAGCTGTTATTGATTAATTTTGTTTGGGTTAAAAATGTTTGTAGCCATTTATTGGTATTGATGATGGTTCCATGGTGGGACTTTAAGAACTTATCCAAGGTTCAAGTCAGGTTAAGTCCCACTCCCATATTATTATGAAATGTTCGGGTGTTTTGGCGGTAGAAAGTAGTTTCGGCACCTTCGTTGAGTACCTATAACGGACAGTTGGCTTGTAGATCCGAGGGGTGTAGAAAAGGGCACCTTCAGGCATGAATTTGTTTAGGTTTATATTTGGAAGTGAAATGTGGTGTTTGTTGGAAATCATGTTGATTTTAGAAGCTTTTATTTGCGGAAAATGATATGCAATGCAATCAAATGTTGGTTTATGCATAAGGAGATCATTTTGATGGATTAGGAATTTAGAATGATCATAAATTGGAAGTTAGTAAGAATTGCTCAAATGTTAGGTATGACCTGCCAGTACTTGAGGAGCGAGCCTTTGGTGCTCAGGTTGTGCTTTGTTTTGGGACAATCAGAGTATCACACTGGATATTCACCCAAAAACTCACCTGAAAGTAGTATAAGGCCTTGACCTTTTGTTGGGTTATGACTTGTATAAGTTCATCCGCATCAGTGATGATTTGAACTTTAATGAATATAGGTACGGTTTTATATATAGGTATGTAGATTTTCAAGCATGTATCCTTTCACTTTGCGATTTTGTCTATCTCCTGGAGTGCTTGAGGAGAATAGGATTGAGTGTCCAAGAGCACATTTTTTAGTAGCTTGATTGTTGAGTTTGCTAGGGATCTCAATTGGCAATTTGGCATATTAAATATATAGGGATTCTTAACTATTCGAGGTTAAAATAATGATACTCTAGTAGCTTGGTCGCTTTAGGATCGTGGTGCCTGCATGTTGAAGCAGGATATGAACTTCTTTTCTACTGAGTTGTAAAATCAGTTCTAAACTGTGATTAATGTTGTTGATTAAGGTTGGGAAGGGCATGTCAACATCTTCGGGAGATTAAACGGTGACTTTTAATTGCTTGCTTGAATCAATGTGTTTTATTATTCAAATGTTGGAAGGAGAGTGATTGAGTGAATGCATCCGCTGGCTCTTAAATTTCAGTGAGATGAATAATAACTGACATTGCTTGCTTTGGTTGCTGGATTCGTACTGCCAGGCTTGATGAACGAACCTTGTACCTCGTAAATTTATAATGCTCTCTAGACTTGAGGTTCTAGAAAGGTTAGGTGCTAATTGGGCGGCAGCCTAGCGCTTGAGCGAGGCCTAGGCAATTTTCATTAAATCGAAACGGCTAGGTTCCGCCTAAGGCGTTTTTTAGAACATTGATGGGAAGGCTGGCTAGAGAATATTTTTGCCATTTTAAGCACAAATGAGGCATTGCTTATTGTTTCGATAATGAATATGTGTTTATATATTCAAAATGGCAACAAGGATGCGTCTAGACTTTGGACTTTGGCAGTTTAATCGGGATAAAATTGACATTGAAAAAAAATTAAAACTCCTTTTTAATATCTTTTAAAATTATTTATTTTCATTTATCATCAAAAAAATGTTAAATAATTATAAAGTTGAGAGAAATGATTAAAATATTTTGAAAAAAGAAGAAAAATGAGGAAAAAATATTAGTATTTCTATAAATGGATCAAAAATTGAAATTGGAAAATCAGTGATTAATCAATATAAAAATCAGTGATTTTCGACAGAAATTTAAATTAGTGATTTTCGACAAAAATGAATCATTCCGATAGCGTGATTATCCACTGATTAAATCAGTGATTAATCGCTTCCTAAACTGCTTAGGGGGCGTCCGTTACTGTTTTTGCCCTGCTATTTTACATTTTATGCAAAAAAATAATAATAAATAAAAAATTGTTCGGTGGAATGTTTTTGAGAAGTAGCAAAAACAAATCATGAAAATGTACTTTTATTTATGGATTAATAAAATATTCTAGTTAAAATGATGAATCTTTTCGCTTTTATTTTTTTAATATTTCTATTATTTCTATTTATTTTTATATATTAAATAATTATATATGTATTGTTTAACAATCATTTTTTTTAAAATAAATAACATTAACATGATCATAAAAATAAAATAATGATAAATAATATAATAATTTTTCAAAATTATTTTTTGAAAATAATACTGAATACATTCTTATATTTTAAAAATAAATTAAAATATAATATTTTCATTCTCATTTTTGTTTTATGAAAATACTAATGGAAAAATAATACCAAAAGCCTGCTTAGCTTTTGACTGTTTCGAAGTCACACGCAACAACAGTATTTCAAACCAAAATGGTGGCTGAAAAAAAAGAGCAAAAAATTTTCGCCATCCCTACGTTTCATGCGATTAGGCATGATAAGCAGATCCGAACCCGAACGACCTGGATCCGGTTACACCCATATCCGTAAAAAAAATTTGCGGATCTGGTCTTTAATATGATTGAAGACCCGCATGTGATGTTGCTTGCTTTTGTTTGCAGCCGCATGAGCTCTTTAATTGCACATCAGCCGTAGGTGTCCGGCCAAGGGAAAAAAAATTATATAAGATTAGATTGCATTCCGCGTGTTTCAGTAATACTGGCTAACGTCTACTTAGGTCTTATAATAAACGGAGTCGTCTATCAAAATAATAATATGATAATTTATTATATATTATATATTTTTAATATATCTTAATATTTTTTAATATAAACATAAATAATGAATGAAATGAAAACTTAAAAAATATATTTTAAAATTCATGAATTAAATAATGAATAAATGAACTTAATTTATATTCGATACAAATCTTTCTCCCCGCCCAGTGGTTGCTGGATGCCAAACCTGTACGTGTAGATGGGTGCCTAAGCTTTAACGACAAATCTTTCTCGTGTAAAATTCAAACTTGTTCTCTGTTTCGTGTTGACTAGTCTAAGTTATTTGTCTTGTCCTGTTGACCGGAAAAAAAGGATGAACATTCTTGTCGGTCAAATCTCTATTAATATCCGATTGATTGTGTATTATTTTAGACCATATTGATATGACTTCTTATCAGTTAATCGGTTATAATTACATTTTTAATGTTAATTTTTCCCGGTCTATTTTTTTTGTTTTGTTTAATTATTACTAGAGTAATCTATGAATATATATAAATCTATTTTGCCTAAACTCAAAATTTGAGTTTTTGAAAGCTGGAGATAGTATAATTTTATAAGAATAATAAACTAAAATATCATTTGTCGATTATGGTTTTTAACAACACTTCAAGAAGTGTCGAAATTTAATGTTGTATTGCTCGCCCAGGTGGTTTGAAAGACCCAATGGCCCAAAAGCAAAGAGTGATTAAAAGAAGGGTATGCAGTCAGGCGCTCTCCCTAAAGAGAGTTTCTATGGATAAAGTAATGATGATCCCTACCTGACCACATTGAAGTATGAATGAGGATGCTCTGTATACTTGGGTACCCCGACTCGGAGAGGTTTAATTTGTACAATATGAAGAACCTGATCCGATGAGCTTTGATGAAGTCATGCCCAACCAGAGCAAGCAACATGTCGTATGTCTTGCCCAAAAAGATGTGCATCTAGAAGACTAATGATGAAAACAATAAAACAATGGTTCACATGAAGGTCTGGGTCCTGCTAGTTGTCATCGGCCGGTATAGTGGCAGAAAAATTGGCTCGTAGGTTGTCAGGGTAGGCAGTGGAAGCATGGACTAATGGGGTAATGATGACTAAGTGATGAAATGTGACGTCAGAATCGGTTGTAAAAGAGTTTTGAGAACTTGTATAAAAGAGTTAAAGTCATTATTGAATAGGTTGGCAAATTGTGAGTTAGTAAATTTTATATTTCACTATGTAATTGAGAGCAAAAATACTAGAAAAAAAAAATCAGTGATAGAGAGAGAAATGAGTCGTGTGTACCCAACCACATTGTGAGAAGTAGATTAAGTTTGTCGTTACCCAATGAGTTACTTAGGTTGTAACGCTGTCTAATTTCATTGTTAGAACTTGTGCAGTGTGTGGCAATGATAAGTTTATCAAAGTCATGCATATAATTTTACTTAGGTAGTTCGTCGGGCCTCACTGAACTTACATGACCTTGTAGCAGTCTGTTTGTTGATTAATGGGCCCTTCGGCCTCCGATGCTTTGATTGGTGGTGAGATACTTCGATCCCGGCATGTAGCTTTGTGAGAGTTGATGGACTCTCAGGTCCCACAATGATTTGATCGGTTGTTGTGACACTTCGACCTCATTCCCAAAGTCTACACCTCATTTCTGGAGCCATCTACTGTTATGTCCTCATTTTTGAGACTCTACTCCATTCTCATAGTTGTCTGTGATGTTTCGAATTCATTCTCTAAGTCTACACCTCATTCCCGGAGCCGTATGTTATTTTATCCTCATTCTCGAGGCTCTACACCTCATTCCCTGTGTCGTTTGCTGTTTTATCCTCATTCCCCAAGGCTCTACTTCATTCATGGAGTTGTCTATGAAGTTTCGACCTCATTCCCGAAGTCTGAGCTGTCTGCTGTTGTGTCCTCATTCCCTGAGGCTCTACTCCATTCTGAGAGTTTTATGTGACACTTCGACCTCATTCCTAAAGCCTGCACCACATTCCCGATGCTATCTGTGTAGGGGTTTTTAGGGGCTAAATCCGGTAACGCAGCGAAAGCGGTGGAAAATCAAATTTTCCGATTTCAAAACATTTTCTCGGATTAATTAAATAAACATATTTATTTAATTATCCAATAATCAAATTATGAAATAAAATTCAAATAAATCATATTTAAGTGAATTTACCAAATTGCCCTTATATTGGTATTTTGTCCATTTTAGTCCGAAATTGATCTAATTAATTTTGAATGATTCTAAATCATTTTTAAGATGAACTTAGCATGTTCAAAACATCAAAACACCAAAAGCAACAAAATCCCTAATTTTGTTCATCATGGCCGAATGCACCATTAGGGTGCTAAATTGTGCACTTTGTCATTTCATGCTTCAAAACACATCAAGATGTAATCCAATCAACATGAAACTTTATATGCATCATATAAACATCCAAATACACAACATATATGAAAAACCCCAAATTGGAATTGGTCATGAACCCTAATTTTCAATTTCATCAAATTGAACAAATTAGACCAAATTGGTTAAATCCAACACTTCAATCATCTTTCTTCCATCCAATCAAAGTCTCAACACAATGAAACAACTCAAGATCAAATCTAGGTCATTTAAGAGTGGGTCAACAACTCTAGATTAGCAACAAGGTTTCCAAAACCACAAAAGAACACTTATTACTACAATAGCCATAAGCTTCCTTCATCATACATGCTCTAACACTTTCACCAAACTTTTATCCATCAAAAACACAAAGAATAAAGAAATGAATAACTTAAGAACATCATATGTTATAGCCTAGATCATAAGGAACAATTTCTTATCTAATAGTAAGTTGGAAAAACTTACTAAATCCAAGCTTTTCTTTAGTTTTTCCTTTTCTTCTTCACTTGCTTCCTTGGTTTTTCTTTAATGGAGTTTATGTCAAAGTGAATTAGGTTATCAAATGAAAATGAAATGAAAACTATAAATACTTGCTACACTTTTAGCCTTGGCCGAATTTGGCCAAGCCAAATGCAAGAATAATAATTTCAATTTCATTTGACATTTTATCTTATCAACTTAATAAATATCTAAAACAACTTTATTGATATTTATTCAAGTCAAAAAGGCAACCAAAAAAATATAACCCTTATATTTATAAGGTCATGGCCGAATTTAACAAGAAATAAAGAAAAAAGATATTTTCATTTTTCAAACATTTTTGAACAAATATCTTAAGAAGTCAAAATTAATTTGACAACCATTTCCTTTAATGTATAAGTCAACAATTGCAACTTATAATCATTTCCTAACTTTATCATTTGGTGATATATTTATATTTTAATTATATTAATCATTTAACAATTAAATAATTAAATAATTAATTAAATACAAATATATCAAATATATGTATTATATTTACTTTAAATATCTCAAATACATATATTGATGATATATGTCAAATACCTTTATTTGACTATTTATTAATGTGTATTTAATAATATCATATATTAAATACAAATACATATTAATTAGGAAATGTCGGTTTGGCCCGTTCGCATGTATTTTTCGTTTAACGATTAAACGATTTATAAATAATCATCATTATTCATAATGTTGCTCTAGTGCTCTACGAGTATGTTTCATTATTGAGACTCTCTAGATTCAGGTATATTCGTCACGGAATCCAATTTCATGTCCATAATCTATCCACCCGTAGATTATGACGATCACGGATAACTAGCTGAATCATACAGGTCGAGGTCATTGCATACGTATAATCCCTCCGTCACAGGTACCCAGATAATCCCAGAGATATAGATGTAAACGTCAATCTCTATAGGTATTATCTCGTCGACGTATCTATTAGCAATCTCTAAATAACACTCGGAACTTACTTCCAATGTATACTGTGGCCACAGATTTAACAGACTGCTAAATATATATGGACTACCTATGCTCTGTACACAGAACTGACGGATCCTATCTTGACACACACACATGATATCCTGAGGATCGATCCACACCCAACGATCTGTTATTTTTTCTTCATTTCCGAGGCTCTATTCCATTCTCGGAGTTATTTATGATGCTTTGAACTCATTCCCTAAGTCTGCAACCCATTCTCGAAGTTGTCTGCTGTTTTGTCCTCATTCTTGAGGCTATACTCAATTCCCAGAGTTGGCTATGGTCCTGCTTACCAAACCGATTCCTTGACATTCTACTTCTAGAATGATGTGTTTGATCGGCTAACAAAGATCCCCATATCTTCAAATGAGTCTAAAAGCCTATATTTTTCTTTTGTCCCATTCGAGTGCTCGACACACATGTTTGGTGCCCACACATCATATATGTATTACGCCCTTAAAACATATCTGTCTAGCCATTTTTCTTTAGAACATGTCCTGCCAGATATTGTATTTTAAAACATGTCCGGTCAGATATTTTATTTTAAAACATGCCAAAACGGACATTCGATTGGATATAAAAAAAAGGCAGAGATTCTCCTCATTTCTTCACCGACTCAAAAAAATAGAAATAACCTCTGTCTAACCGTTTCTGCCCTCAATCCATCTCCGGTGACAATCATTTGTTATTTCCCAACCACCATCACCGTAAATGTTATTCCTAGGACTCTCGACACTTGATCGCTTGCCCGAAGACCTGCGCCTACCGTTTGTCTCCATTTTGGAATGTGACTCTAGCCGCCAAAAGACTTTTGGCCTCTAATATTGGGACCTCATCCTCACTCGTCTGTCGTTGAGAGACCATATCTGCTCTCATATTGAGCCGGTAAGCTTCTTTCTTCCTCCTTCGTTTGCGTTAGTTTCTGGGTTTTTCGTACTGTGTAACCCTCGATTTACATCCAGCCGAATGTTTTTCATTTTATGCTGATCGGTGGTAAACACACATGTAACACAAGCACACGTATTGCTCAAATATTATAAGATATCGATCCCACGAAGTCTTAATTTCTATTGTTGTTATTAATTATTGATGTTAAATATTTACAGGTATCTAATTGAGGTGAAAATAGAATGATTACTTGATTGGTTGGTTGAATGTGGATTTGCTAAATAAATAGAAAAATACAAAATAAAATAAAGGAAATTAATAATAAAGAAAACAAACATTTAGGGTTGTGATTCCATACAATATTATTCTAATGATGAATTGATTCTCTTATATATGTGTAATAAATTAGTCTGTTAACTTGGAACACGAAGATATGCAAAAGCCTATGTCGATGGTCAGATGCAAACACCAAAATTAACCTAATTAACTATATGTCTATGTTAACCAATAAACTCTGAATTCATTAAGATTAAGTTCCAATTGTGGCTACTTACGCCCGACATGTATATGTCTATCATGGAAGAAAATATACTTTAAGGGAAATCTATCCTAAGGTGAGATCGTGAGCTATTGAGTCTAAGGCTGAAACTTAAAATCTATTTTCCAAGTTCATTTTAAGTTTACCACATCAATCTTATTAGTTGCCAGTTAATAGGAAGCATTAAGACTAAGACTCAATAAATAAACCTAATGTATTACCCATAATATAATTAAATCAATTAATAAACTTATGAATATTGTGCTTCATCACTTCCCTAGATTAAAAATAAAATGCTGGGGGTTATGGGATCCATATTTACTATTTCAAATCTAGAAATCCCCCTTATTATAATATATAAATTTGCATTATATTACCAACCGACCATATAGGCGGTATCCTAATTAATTCATATTTTAATTAATTCCAACTGACCATAAAGGCATTATCCAATTAAGCGAGGTTAAAATTAATTTAATTAAGTCCAACCGACCAATAAGGTGTACGGGCCAAATTTGGGCACAAGGGCATAACCGTCATTCCTCATTTGGGCCAACCACGAAATCAAAGCCCCGAGGCTTACCATCAGACCTAGTTTGAGAAATCAGCTTTGGGCCGAGAGGCCAGACCAGCCCAGAGCCCATCATCACAAATTTAACAGTTTAGGAAGACAAACAGATTCATGAGTAATTAAATTGGGATAAAGCCTTCAGTAATGAACTCCATTAAATCGACAGTTACAGTCATAAACTTCATCATTAACACATCCAACGGGAAGAATAGATTTAAATGACCCCATGTCAGATTGGCCTATAAAAGAGAATAGTCGTGGCATAAAAGGAGGGAGAGGAGGAGGAGACATCACTACTCACTGTCATCAGAGAAATCATAATACCATGCCCTCACGGCAAACAAACGGGGAGAGGAGGAGACATCACTACTCACTGTCATCAGAGAAATCATAATACCATGCCCTCACGGTAAACAAACGGTGACTGAGGTAACTTCAAGCTTTATTTTCCGTACATCCGACTTATTCACATTACTGACTTGAGCGTCGGAGTGCCCCCGGCACCCACCACACCGGTGGGTAGTATACTCCGCTCACTCTACCTTTGCTTTGCAGGATCGCTAGTGCCCCCAACCAACAAATTCTCAATTGTGGACCTCGGCTGAAAACCAGCGTCTACAATTTGGCGCCCACCGTGGGGCCCTAGTGATTCATATCATGCAAAGATCTCTCCATCTATGTTCCTTTCAAACACCGATACTTATATGGCGTCACGCGACGAGCAAACTCCAGATCTTATGATCACAAAATTAGCCATCCTCGAAAGATAATCACAAACATTGGAACCCATTTGTTCAACCTCCCAAGGCCCGAGGCTACGGGTCACCCCAACAATCCTATCATCTAATCTGATTTCTTATGAGCATTCAACAAGCGAAAATCCACCATTAGACGACCATCCACTAAAGAAGAAACCATATCTCTCCAGTAGACCGATCACAATAAATCACTTCCTCTATGCGAAAAGAAATGCGAGAATCCAAAAGAGCAATTCTCTATAATCTACATGGATTCAGACCACCAATAAGGAAAACCAAGCCGTGATAGCATTAGACTACGTAGAAGGATCATTATCAACCTCTCAGTATATATGAAGATTTTCGTATTCTTTAGACGACTGGATGAATCTCAATCTCCTCCACATGATATGAAACTGCATCACCTTCAAGCGACATAAGAGGATTGTCATCTCCTCCAGGAACGAGGTGCGTCTCTTCAATGAAACTATTCTCCTACCATTCAAATCACAGAATGAAGCGAAGTACTTGGCATGGGAAGGATGTCCCAGTCGACAGTACCCGAATAAAGATTTGGCAAGGACATCCCGGTCAACATTACCAGGTACGCCTTGTATTTCTAAGAATCTCCCAATCGACATTACAATATGTAGCTTGATAATTATTATGGATGTCCCAGTCGACATCAATGTGTGGCTTGAGACTTGTAATAGATGTCCTAATTGACATTATAATTTTTTGGGACTTGTTATGGGTGTCCTAGTCGACACTACAACTAGGTAATTATTATGGAATGCTCAGTCGACATTTACAGTGTCTGGCATAGAGCTTGTTAGGGATGCCCCGCTCGATAATAGTGAGTTGTTGAGGATGTCCCAATTGACATTACTATGTGTAGCTTGTCACTTGCTAAAAATTCCACTCGACACAACACGTAATGAGCTTTGACACTTGTTTAAGATCCTATCCGACATGAGATGGAATAAGACTTAGCTTGACTGAGATGTACCATTAGATAAAACATAGCCCAATTAACTATATGACAAAATGGATCACCAGCAGCTCCAAACAACTTGAAGACATAGCCATATTCCTCAGACGACATTTGATAGAATGTCATCTCTTCCATACGACATAGTAGGACTATCATCTCCTCCAGACTACACTGAAGGATTGTCGTCCCCTCCAGAAGACATGAAAGGTCCATACCTTCATATATGTCTTGTGGTATGGAGGAGTGAAGGTTTTCTTGGACCCTCATCAGGTCCAATTCGACTGTATACTCCCATAGACCTTCATATGGTATGGTGGGGTGAGAGATTTTTTGGACCTTCATTAGGTCCAGTCGACTGTTGACTCTCATGCTACATACATATGGTGTGTCCTTGTCCATGTGGGTGAATAGCTGGTATTAATTGGCTTATATCCATATCCTAATCCACGTTGATTGTCATGCAATTCCTACGATAGTAATAGATGTTCTTTTCAGAAGCTACGACACTTGGAACCATGCTACCCTGGCTTTGTGATTTCCCTGGACCGAAATGTCCTTCAATCTCAGCATGTTGTGCGTTGGTTGTATTATTTGGCATGTTGTGTGTCGAAGTGTAGCCAACTGGAAGTGTACTCATCAGCAGGCCCTACACCTTTTGCTTGACATATTGTGCGTTGGAATATAGGCAATTGGAGTCCTGTTAGTGTACTCCTAAAAACAAACGTGGGCCCTACTGCGTACGAATCATATATATCACAAATATTTTTGCACTCGACGTGCGATGCTTTGTTGAAAAACTCTTGCCTACTGTTGACTCTGTTGTACTACATGGGCCCTACTGCATGTATTACAAACATTTAGCAGTCGACATATGATGCTTTGTTGGATTACCATTGCCTATTGATGTCTCTATTCTACTACATGGGTCCTACACTTTCTTTGATTTATGTGCGAAATTTGTCCCACTCGACAAAGCTCCATGCGTAAGATTGACAACTAAAGTCGTCTAGCAAATCAAGAAGGAGCATGAAGTGACAAATTCACGTGAAAGGCAAGTTCATTAGCATAAAAAATAAAAAATAAATTAAGAAAATTGAGTACCAAATCAATTAATACACCAGTGGCCCATTAATACTACTGTCTTTTAGAAGCATGCCATGTGGCAGTTTTATCATTCAAAACCTGTGAGGACTTGGTCATGTTGAAAAAGAGGAAACGCTTCAGTGTGAAATTGAATGTTATGTCAAATATATATATATATATATTCAGTGTGAAATTGAATGTTATATCGAATATATATATATATATATATATATATATATATATATATTTATTATTAATAAAATTTCAAAATTCATTTTGGGCTCTTAGGCCATTTTGATGCTGACATTCTGTTGACAACTTGTATAAGACAATCAATGAAATTCTTGGAGGCAAGGTGAAGAAGGCGGCTATCTTTGATAGAATTATAGACTCGGATTTTTATTTTAAAAAAAAAAGTCAGAGGATGCTAGTAGTCTCGGGGCTCCTACTCTCTCTTGTTTGTTATGGTTATTTGAGGCTTGTTTGGGTCTTTGTATGTCTCGGCTGGGTTTTGGGTTGCTGCCCCTATCATTTTTTCCTTATGATTTGCCCCTGGTCTAGTGGGATATTCTTGCTCTGTTAGTGAGTCGTCTGGAGTTATTTTCTTGATTTTTTGCTCTGAGGATGAGGATTTGGCTACAGTCAGGCATATGCTCAGGGCTGGTCACGACAATTTGGCTTGCCTCATTCAGCCTCATAATGCTTCTTTTGTAATCACCGATGTGGGACTATTATTTACATGGTTTGGGAATAAGCTTGAATTTATCTCGTGGATGGGCTCAGCCGATGGGTTTGTTCATTGAGACTCATTTCATTGGCTCATGAGGGCCTGACTTACGTTAGTCGTAAGTCTTATGTGCTGTCATGTAGGGGCAAGGATGCGCTCATGGGGTGCAAGGCTGAGGCTTCTGAAAGGTTGCAATTTGACAACTTGGGCTGGTTTTTGGAAAACTTTTAGTTTGGGCTAAAATCATTTTGTCATATCAAGCATGGACATGAACTCAAAAAACTCGTTGTCGCTTCACGTGGCTGTTGAAGAAAAATCCACTCGACAAAAAGATCCTCACAAGCTAAATGAAGATAAAGTGAAGCTTACCACCACATGCTGAAAAAGATACATTAAATATAAAGCTCACTACCCATTGTGCAAATGAAGACCCACGCTATATGCAAAGGAGGAATGGTCCACACGATAAAGCTCCATACACAGAAAAAGTCACATGGGATCCAACTTGATATAAGATGACCGGGGACATCCCCCATAGACTCATGTTGAGTCAAATTGTAGACATGTATTACACATGTCGTATGATTTATATCTTCTTGGCCTTATCAAGTCCAGACGACCGGGGACATCCCCCAGACTCATGTCGAGTCAAGTTGTAGACATGTATTACACATGTCGTATGATTTATATCTTCCTGGCCTCATCAAGTCCAGACGACCGGGGACATCCCCCATGGACTCATGACGAGTCAAGTTGTAGACATGGTTTACACATGTCGTATGATTTTATCTTCTTGGCCTTATCAAGTCCAGACGACCGGGGACATCCCCCATAAACTCATGTCGAGTCAAGTTGTAGACATGTATTACACATGTCGTATGATTTATATCTTCCTGGCCTCATCAAGTCCAGACGACCGGGGACATCCCCCATAGACTCATGATGAGTCAAGTTGTAGACATGGTTTACACATGTCGTATGATTTATATCTTATTGGCCTTATCAAGTCCAGACGACCGGGGACATCCCCATGGACTCATGTCGAGTCAAGTTGTAGACATGGTTTACACATGTCGTATGATTTATATCTTTCTGGCCTCATCAAGTCCAGACGACCGGGGACATCCCCCATGGACTCATGTCGAGTCAAGTTGTAGACATGGTTTACACGTGTCGTATGAATTATATCCTGAATCTTCATCTAGATCAGTCGATCAGGGACATCCCCCATGGACTCACGTCGAGTCAAGTTGTAGACATGGAATGCACATGTCATATGACTTATATCCTGACCTTCATCTGGTTCAATTGATTGGGAACTTCCCCAATGGCTCTGGTAGAGTCAAGTTCATTATCCCGACCATCATCTGGTTTGGTCGACTGGGTACATCCCCATGGCTCTGGTAGAGTCAAGTTCATTATCCCGACCATCATCTGGTTTGGTCGACTGGGTACATCCCCAATGGCTCTGGTAGAGTCAAGTTCATTATCCCGACCATCATCTGGTTTGGTCGACTGGGTACATCCCCAATGGCTCTCGTAGAGTCAAGTTCATGATCTTAACCTTCATCTAGCTCATTCGACTGGACACATCCACGATGGATCCTGTAGAGTCAAGTACATAAGTTGACATTCGTTTGGATCAACCAATAGGCAGTATCAACGCTCAGGCACACCTTCATCCTATAGTCTCGACGCGCGCGTCAAATACTCTCCAAGCCAAGGACTCTTTGACTTAGAGAGTAGGGGACAAACTGTATGTGGACGCTGGTTTTCGGCCGAGGTCCACAATCAGAATTTGTAGGTTGGGGGCATTAGCGATCCTGCAAGACAAAGGTAGAGTGAGCGGGAGTAGACTACCCACCGGTGTGGTGGGTGCCGTGGGCACTCCGACGCTCAAGTCAGTAGCATGAAATGAGCAATAAATATGAAAAATGTAAAAGTAAGGTTTAATGTTACCTTGACTTCATTGATGGCCGTGAGGGCAATAGAAAATGTTTAAAGAGATAGAGGGTTCAGAGAGCTTGTGTCCCAGAGCCCAAGCTCGTGAGGGAGAAGTCCCACCCCCTCTCGAGTTCAGAAACCCTTCCATTTTATATATTGAAGGAAGTCACTTTACAGTTGGAGATATAAGTTGTACACGTGATGGTGGGATCTTCAATGTGCTGACATTTCTGGCAAGGGAGCCCACAACATGTCTTGGATTCAACTTCACTTTCAGCGCTGGAAGAATATTTGCATGTGAAATTATGCTTTACGCTAGACAAGATGAGGGAAGAGTGGTTGATCAATTATCCGTAAGCATGTGGCATGATTTATATTCAATAATGTAAGGTTTTATGGGTTTGATGTGAAAATATGTATTTACCCTCGGGTCCAAATTTGGCCCGTACAGTTTGTTCCCTACTCTTTAAGTCAAAAAGTCTTTGACTTGAAGAGTAATATGTCGAGTGAAACAAGAAGTACGAGTATCTGTCAAGAATACATAGTTCTTACACGACAGAGAGAATTCAACGTATTTTGGACTAAGAATAGTCCAAGTCTTCAACTTGTCTTGGCATGAGCCAGAGGATATCCTCGGTCGACTGAACCAGATAAAGGCCAGGATAATCATTTGACTCTTCATGAGCCACGGGGGATGTCCCCAGTCGACTGATCCAGATGATGATCAGGATAATCAATTGACTCTACATGAGCCATGGGGGATGTTCCCAGTCGACTGATCCAGATGATGATCAGGATGATCTCCATGCTACTGGTTAAAAACCATAGGAGTCTTAAAATTTTTCAAGACCAGATGAAGGTCATATGCCGAACTTGACTCGTCATGAGCCATGGGGGATGTTCCCAGTCGACTGATCCAGATGATGATCAGGATGATCTCCATGCTACTGGTTAAAAACCATAGGAGTTTACAATGTCGTCTGACCAGATGAAGGTCATATATTGACTCTACTTGAGCCATGGGGAATGTTCCCAGTCGACTGAACCAGACGAAGGTTCAGGATAATCTCCATACTACTAGTCAGGGACCAGTGGAGTTTACAATGTCGTCTGACCAGATGAAGGTCATATATTGACTCTACTTGAGCCATGGGGAATGTTCCCAGTCGACTGAACCAGACGAAGGTTCAGGATAATCTCCATACTACTAGTCAGGGACCAGTGGAGTTTACAATGTCGTCTGACCAGATGAAGGTCATATATTGACTCTACTTGAGCCATGGGGAATGTTCCCAGTCGACTGAACCAGACGAAGGTTCAGGATAATCTCCATACTACTAGTCAGGGACCAGTGGAGTTTACAATGTCGTCTGACCAGATGAAGGTCATATATTGACTCTACTTGAGCCATGGGGAATGTTCCCAGTCGACTGAACCAGACGAAGGTTCAGGATAATCTCCATACTACTGGTCAAAGACCAGGGGAGTCTTCAAATTTTTCTAGACCAGATGAAGGTCATATGTTGACTCTACATGAGCCATGGGGAATGTTCCCAGTCGACTGAACCAGACGAAGGTTCAGGATAATCTCCATACTACTGGTCAAAGACCAGGGGAGTCTTCAAATTTTTCTAGACCAGATGAAGGTCATATGTTGACTCTACATGAGCCATGGGGAATGTTCCCAGTCGACTGAACCAGACGAAGGTTCAGGATAATCTCCATACTACTGGTCAAAGACCAGGGGAGTCTTCAAATTTTTCTAGACCAGATGAAGGTCATATGTTGACTCTACATGAGCCATGGGGAATGTTCCCAGTCGACTGAACCAGACGAAGGTTCAGGATAATCTCCATACTACTGGTCAAAGACCAGGGGAGTCTTCAAATTTTTCTAGACCAGATGAAGGTCATATGTTGACTCTACATGAGCCATAGGGGATGTTCCCAGTCGACTGAACCAGATGAAGGTTCAGGTTTTCCATTTGACTCTACATGAGTTAAATGGGCATGTTCCATATGGAGGATGTTTCATTGTCTTATGTATCAAGACGACCATACATATTGATAAAGGTACAAGGGAGTTCACAGATACTAGATCTGATGAAAGTCTAAGAATATTTCATTCTACAACACTTGAAAAAGTACATCAGAGCTTACATTACCCGATTAAAGTCCAAGAAAGTCTACACACTCCACTATACCTAATGTAGGTATATGGGAGTCTACACATTCCATATATGATGAAGATCCATGGGGGTCTTCATTCTTCATTCTACATGATCTAATATGAGTCAATGAGGATCTTTGCACTACTAGAGTTGAAGAAGTTCTATGAGAGTCTTTCCTTCTCATACTACTAGTTCTGATGATGGTCCATGACACTACTGTCGAATGAACTATCAAATGGACCTGAGAAAGTCGATAAGGCATAGTCGAATGAACTTAATAAATATCTATGTGAATCTTTATACTACAATACCTGATGAAGAACACGAGACTACTGTCGAATGGACATGTCGCATGGACTTGATGGAAGTCCAAGGAGGTCATGGTCGAATGAACCTGATGAAGGTCCAGGAGATACGGTCGAATGAAACTAATGCATGTCTATGAGAATCACCATTCTACTAGACCTGATGAAGATCCATGAAGCTATGGTCGAATGAAATTGATGGAATGACTATATGAATCTTCATTCTACCAATCAATGATACTACTGTCGAATGGAAATGACAAAGGTCCATGAGACACGGTCGAATGAAACTAATGCGTGTCCATGAGAATCACCATTCTACTAGACCTGATGAAGGTCCAAAAGAATTTTCATACTACCTAACCTGATAAAGGTTGGTCGATTGGACCAAATGAGGTCCAAGAAAATTTTCATTCTACCTGACCTGGTCGAATGAACCTGATGAAGGTTCATGTAGCTTTTCCAATACTTTCTAGAGTTTATGGAAATCCATCCATGTAGTCTAGAGTGGATGATAATCTCCATACGTAGTGTGAAGATGATTATCCTCATATGTAGTATGGAAGAGATGGATGTCTATCAAGGTCATTACTAATTATACAAGACCTGAATAAAGATAATGATACTACCATAGAATGAACTTTGATGAAAATCACAGAGAGTTTCCATACTACCTAACCTGATAAAGGTTGGTCGATTGGACCTAAAGGAGATCCAAGAGAGTTCTCCATTCTACTATGCATGATAAAAGATTCCCTATGTAGTATGGAGTTGGCAATATTAAATCAATGTAGTATGAAGATGATGACTAACCTTTCATTTAGTCTGGAGGAGTTGACAATCATTCCAAAAAGATGGAATTTTCCATGTAGCCTGAAGTTGATGGCCATTTACCTCGTCGTATGACAATCATTCCATGTCACTAGGAGCTTCCAAGTCCACGAGCATGAGCCCTCGCCATAAAAGACTCATTCCCCATACCAACAAAAAATCAGTTGGCACGAGAGCAACTGCAAAGCGCTTGCCTCAAGCACACTCCAAGTCCATCCACAAGCCACTCGCCCAAGCTTTTTCTTATCTGACTGTCTCCCCAGATTAGTACATTTTGTAGTATCAAATGGACCCAAACATCTTATATCAAGTTGGATCTCATGTGACTTTGTCTTTGCATGGAACTTTATCATGTGGTCCATTCCTCATTCTCGTGTGATGTAGTGTGGGTTATTGTTTTTGGTAATGAGCTCTCAACCCAATTTTTCAGCCACGTGAGGCTTGATAGGTTCAGTATAACTCCTAACTTGTCGTTTCATAGCCGATGTGGGATTTTAATTAGTGGACTCCTCACTTGTATTTTGGCTTGGGCATACTACACTCAATTGAGTCTTTGTTTTGGGTTTTAATTCGAACGACGGGCATGCGTTGGGCAATGGTTCCCTCGGCTGTTGTGGCTCTTTTGGGCCAAGCTACAAATAAAACTTTACGGGAAGTTTGCACTCTTTCATGCTACTTGCGTTAGCTTTGGGTTGGGCCTTGTTTTGATTTGGTTGCTATGGATTTTGAGTTGGTTGGAATCTGAGTTCATTTGGGCTGATTGGCACACTGGATCAAGTGGCTGGATCAAATATCGATTCATGCAATTTGGATTTTGATTGTGTGGCGAGTAAGACTCCCTGTCGTATGGGCTTTTTGTAGTTGTGGTCGTGTGGATTTTTTATGGGCTTCTTGGCTGCATGGGCTGGGCTTTTCAAATGATTTATTTGTGGGGAAGATATTTGATCTCAATGTTAATACTTCCATACTTATAGTGTCGAATGATACTTTTGTTTGTTGCTAAACCTTCGTATATATTCTGTCGAATGGGACTGTTACACGGCTGGAGGGTGTGGTCTCTTAGTGCTCACACGGCAAGTCTGCGCATGGAGTGCGTATGAGCCAGCTTGGCATGTGTGCCTGGAAGTTTGTCATGTTGTTCTTTGCGCAGCTTTGACGCTTGGCACATGGGCTGTTTCTTGGACAGCTAGCTAAACAATGATGTTCTCTCCCATTGTTGCTGATTCACGTGAAGCATGGAATGAAAAGACATGGGCTTACACATGCATGGCACGGCTCTGAGTGGTATAACATGACCGTATGGGCTGATTCTTTTGAGTTTACATTGAAGATTTCAAGAAACATGGTCACATACTACTTGATTGTCTTTCATGAGGCTTGTTGTATGTGGTTTTGTCGAGTGGGGCTCCATTTTCACTATGGGAAAAGAGCTGTTGTTTAACTTGTCTTGGCCTCCTCCACTTTGTCGCCTGGGAGGTCTATTGTAGGATGAATTTTCTTTAATGGCCATTTTGTCTGGTTTCTGTTTGTACCTTGAAGCCATGTGTAGTTGTGTTTGTAAGGATTGTAGACTGATGAGTCTTTGCTTGCTATGAATCTCTAAGGCCCCACGGTGGGCGCCAAATTGTGGACGCTGGTTTTCGGCCGAGGTCCACAATCAGAATTTGTAGGTTGGGGGCATTAGCGATCCTGCAAGACAAAGGTAGAGAGAGTGAGCGGGAGTAGACTACCCACCGGTGTGGTGGGTGCCGTGGGCACTCCGACGCTCAAGTCAGTAGCATGAAATGAGCAATAAATATGAAAAATGTAAAAGTAAGGTTTAATGTTACCTTGACTTCATTGATGGCCGTGAGGGCAATAGAAAATGTTTAAAGAGATAGAGGGTTCAGAGAGCTTGTGTCCCAGAGCCCAAGCTCGTGAGGGAGAAGTCCCACCCCCTCTCGAGTTCAGAAACCCTTCCATTTTATATATTGAAGGAAGTCACTTTACAGTTGGAGATATAAGTTGTACACGTGATGGTGGGATCTTCAATGTGCTGACATTTCTGGCAAGGGAGCCCACAACATGTCTTGGATTCAACTTTCAGCGCTGGAAGAATATTTGCATGTGAAATTATGCTTTACGCTAGACAAGATGAGGGAAGAGTGGTTGATCAATTATCCGTAAGCATGTGGCATGATTTATATTCAATAATGTAAGGTTTTATGGGTTTGATGTGAAAATATGTATTTACCCTCGGGTCCAAATTTGGCCCGTACACTGTACGGGCCAAATTTGGGCACAAGGGCATAACCGTCATTCCTCATTTGGGCCAACCACGAAATCAAAGCCCCGAGGCTTACCATCAGACCTAGTTTGAGAAATCAGCTTTGGGCCGAGAGGCCAGACCAGCCCAGAGCCCATCATCACAAATTTAACAGTTTAGGAAGACAAACAGATTCATGAGTAATTAAATTGGGATAAAGCCTTCAGTAATGAACTCCATTAAATCGACAGTTACAGTCATAAACTTCATCATTAACACATCCAACGGGAAGAATAGATTTAAATGACCCCATGTCAGATTGGCCTATAAAAGAGAATAGTCGTGGCATAAACAGGGGGAGAGGAGGAGACATCACTACTCACTGTCATCAGAGAAATCATAATACCATGCCCTCACGGCAAACAAACGGGGAGAGGAGGAGACATCACTACTCACTGTCATCAGAGAAATCATAATACCATGCCCTCACGGTAAACAAACGGTGACTGAGGTAACTTCAAGCTTTATTTTCCGTACATCCGACTTATTCACATTACTGACTTGAGCGTCGGAGTGTCCCCGACACCCACCACACCGGTGGGTAGTATACTCCCGCTCACTCTACCTTTGCTTTGCAGGATCGCTAGTGCCCCCAACCAACAAATTCTCAATTGTGGACCTCGGCTGAAAACCAGCGTCTACATAAGGCAGAATCAAATTAAGTCAGATTTTAAGATAATTTATATATTATAATTTAAGGGAGATTAATCTAATTATCATACTAAATGTTTCACCCTTCCCCCAGCAGAAATTAACTACAAAACATTAAAAGAAATATAAAGTAAATAAACTACTATTACTACTAATAAAAATACATTACTATTAATATATACAAACAATATACAATCCTTAAATCCTTATTAAGAACCTTAAGGAAAGTATGAATTTGGAAAATGAAATCAGCTTCTATCTATAGGCAAAATTCGGGCTTGCGCGTCGTGACCCGCATTGATTTCTGACACGTGTACCAGTTTTGCATGAGATGTTGACACGTGACATGTGTTTATCGGCAGCCTGAATTATTGGCTAGGCGTCGTGATGCGTGAAGGCTTGGCGTCGCGACACTGAGGTCATGATGACACAAGTGATGACGAGTGTCGGCAGACTGAATTATTGTGCTGACGTCATGATTACGTGATGATGACGTATGTGATGACATGGTGATGACTCGTGTTGACAGATCAATAATTGTGCTGACGTCATGATGACGCGTGTCGGCAGTATATTAATTGAAGCGCGTCACGACACACAAATCTTGCGCGTCGCGACGCGTGAACGGTGAATTTCCATTTTTGCCTATTTTTGTCTGTTTTCATCGTTTTAGCCCCAAGTT
>SKCR01043386.1:0-48443 GCA_019454045.1 Zanthoxylum bungeanum | reverse complement strand
GGAGATAGGGCCGCAGAGCCAAATGAGGGAAGCCCATTTGTGAGGGATGCCGAGTAGCTGAACGTAGGGGGTCAAAAGAGAGAGCTGTAAAGCCCATCCAAATTGCACCCCAGCGGCTATGGAAGCCACCATTATGATCTTTCGCAAAGGCTGTTGCTGTTGCTGCTGCAGCTCAAATAAGGATTCATTCTTTGTAGTTGCTGCAATGCCTGCTTCAGTAGTAGCAGTAGTACACTCCATGGCTCTAATTTTAGTGATGAAGCAGGTGATGTGAATGAGAGAATTTATAGCAGAGGTTGCAGATATCGGTGCAACTGAAGACGTAGTGGAGTTGTGCCCTTATCCAGTTTTGATCTTTGTTGTCTCACTCTTACTAGCATTAACACTGTAATTATTTCCACGTGTACCATCACCGTAATAAATTTCACATCTTCTTTATAAAAGTCTAGTCAATGAGTTCGTTCATTAGTCTTCTTTATAAAAGCTTTTTTCTTTTCTCTAATGTTGTAGATTTTTATTTCGGTTTTTGTTGCTGTTTGGTTGTAATTTCAAATTTGATGAGAGTTTTTGGAGATAAAAAATAATTATTTTATCTCTATCGGGAGATGTTCAAATTTTGAGGTTTTAAAAGTAGAGATTATAAAGTTTTTTTTAATTAAAATTATATAAAATATTCTTATTTTATTTTAAGTCTTATTTCATTCCTTTTATAATATAATTTTAAAAAGCTTGTATGTTAATATAATTTTATTTTTTAATAAAAAATTTCATTAACAATTAAAAAATTATAAAAGCTCTGATTGTAGAAGATGCTTGAGTTGAAGGCTCCATTTGATATAATTTTTCAAATAAAATTTTTTCAAATAGTGTTTTTTTTTTAATGGAGCTTCTAGTAGTAAAACTTTAAGCAAGAAAATAAAAATTAGTTTCTTGGTTGTTAATGTGAACTTTTTATTAAAAATAGTAAAATTACCTTAATAAATAACATTTTTATTATCGAAATTATTCCATATCTATAAGATATTTATAGCTTAATGATATGTTAGAATAAAACGTCTTATAATTGGCATAAAATGCTTGAAATATAATAATATTTTCATTAATATAATTTTATTTTATCATAATATTCCATATCAACGAGATTTTTGTCTAAATGATAAGTTGGAATAAAACAACTTGATTAATATACAATTAAAAGTTTTTTGTGTGTATATATGTGTGTAATATTATTTTCATTGAAATAAGTTTTCTATTAGTGAAGATGTGTAAGATTGATCGCGATTTTATAAATGTAGCAAGCAAACGTACGTATCGCTTAAATAATACAGTGAAAAAATATTGGATACCTTATCTATAAGGACTTAATATTTTATCTTATTAATATTAAGATTAACCTACTTAACTTCAACTAAACTATTAAGAAAGATAATTGATTCAATAATTTTAATTGAAAAGTAAATAAAAAGAAAATGACACACGTTGGAAAAACCTTATAAATAGAAGAACCGAATGTTGCAACTTCACCTAAGCATGCACATAATAAGTTCATGCATTTTTCATTCAATTGGGTTGTTGTTACTTATTATTAACCTATAATACTAAATTATTCGAATGCCTCTTTCGATAGACATGTAAATATATTCAGAATAAATCAATTAATTATATGTATATGTTAATTAAATTAAATCGAATTCTTTAAGGTTAGGTTCAAATCTTGGCTACACATGTCCTGTAGGTATATGTCTATCACGCTATTATTCTCACGACTAACCCAAATTACCTCTGTCGAGTTTCTAAGGATTTACCAAGATTATTTTATTATTTACCAGATAAATAAAATATGCATTCAAAGCACATCGAATATTAAATAATCAATAACAAACCTCAAACTAATAAAAAGATGCAATTCAATTAAATTCCATACTTGGGATCAATTACAACCATATATTTAATGAATTAGCTACTCATAATATTCAATAAAATAAGCTAATCATTAATACAAGGCAAAGAACGCATAAGAAATAAAGCTAGAGAGAAAATGGAAGAAAGAAACTCTCGTTTATAGTCTTCGTCTTCAAACTCCAACTCAGGTTGATGCACTCGTTCTTGCCTTATTTTAGGCATTCTTCTATGCTTCGGAGGCTCCAAAATTTATTATGAAGATTTTTTTTTAGGTTTTAAAACAAATCGGTACTTATATATGAGGTCTAAGGAGTATTCCTTTCTTAAAAATTGGATACATGGTGTACTGGGGATGAATTTCTAGTATTGCGATGCGCGTTTGCGCATCACGACTCTCCTTGCCAAACTTGGCGCAAGTCGCGACTCTCATTCCTTGGAGTCGCGACGTGCTCAAATTGATCAAAGCAATTTTATTGATCAAAGCAAAAGACGTTCTGCTCACAAATTGTGAAGGGGCGCGTCTTGATGCGCTTTTGCGCATCGGGACATGTGTTTAGACTCCAAATTTTTCTTGATTTGCTCCTTAACTTGTAGTTTTCATTCCTAATTAATTTCATTGAATTGTGATATTATTTTGACCTGTAAAACGCACCCAAAACACATTAATTCGCTCATGACACTCAATATACTCCACAAAATATTAAGATAAAGGGACGGAAAATATAGGGATATTAACCGTTCATCAAAGATACTTCTAAATCATAATAAGTTGTGGAATAAGGGAACTTAATATTATACAAAAGTTTGTATATATATCAACATTATTTTCATTATATAAATTTTTTATTATCAAAAGTATTCCATATCTATAAGATATTTCTAGCTAAATGATATATTAGAATAAAACGTCTTATAATTGACATAAAATGTTTGTAATATTATAATAATTTCATTAATATAAGTTTATTTTATCGTAATATTCCATATCTGCAAGATTTTTGTCTAAATGATAAGTTGGAATAAAACAACTTGATTAATATACAGTTAAAAGTCTGTATATATACTTAATATTATTTTCATTGAAATAAGTTTTTTTATTAGTGAAGATGTGTAAGATACTTCTAAATCATAATAAGTTGTCGAATAAAGGAACTTAATTTTATACAAAATTTTGTATATATATCAACATTATTCTCCTTAATATAAGCCTTTTATTATCAAAATTATTCCATATCTATAAGATATTTATTGCTAAATGATGTATTAGAATAAAATGTCTTTTAATTGACATAAAATGTTTGTAAGTTTTTTAATCAAATTATTCCCATATCTACAAGATAGTTCTAAATGATAAGCCAGAATAAAAGAATTCATAGCTTTTCCATAACCAAAACTTAAGGTGTGATTATTACAATATTTTAGTAATTAATGAAAAAAATGAACGCAAGTGACTTCAAAGTTTAAATGGATGAAATTATTGTTAGGGTAATCGCTACAGTGTGCCCCTAGTGTAAGGTTCTGGATCTCAATTTGAGGTTCTTGGTTCAAATTCAGAGATTGCGTTTCTTATAAGAGTCTAGGATAGCCGAGGGTTTTACCTACTCTGTTTAAATCTGGAATTGGTGGTTAAAATAAAAATAATGGCTACAGTATCAAATTGGAGAGTATTGAAATTGAATAATGATCATTAAACAGTAACACAAGTCTTAAACTTGAAATTTGTAATATTAATTGAACATAAAATTTATATTAATTTTAAATTTAATGATTCTAATTTTAAATTTAATCATCCTATTTTTAATTTTAATGTCAAGACGTAAGTAATATTATAATAGCCTAACAGGTGCATTAACAAAAAGAAAATAACTTTTCAGAGGAGATAGTATATCATGTTATGTATATGTCATCTCTTTCACAGCAGTCGGGTCCCATATAATTATATGACCCAACTATTGTGAGAGAGATGACATATACACCCAAAACATAATATAATTTTTCTTTCTAGAGAGTGTATAGCTAGCTCGCTCTCTCTCTCATTTTATAAGTTGACTTGTCCATGTAAAGTTGTCATCATTTTACATGATTGGTTTGTGACAGCATACATAAATTGATCAGAGTTTGTTGAGCATCATGGTCTACGCTGATGAGATGTACAATGTACACAGGATGGGGGGAAATTTTCTTCGAAATTATTATCCAATTTGTTCATGTGTGAATCTTGTGATATGAACTTGCTCGCTCCCCGAAGAAACTGCAATTAAAACTGAATTGGATGGAGATTCAGAGATTTTAATTCATTAACTCTAGAAGGAGCAGAGACTGAAGAAGAACCCCCCCACTTGCTGAATGAGTTTAGTCTTATTGTATACACATTGGAAAACGTGGTTGCATTGCATATCTAGTTATTGCGACCATTGTTTTAAAATCAAACCGGACCGGTAAGAAGAATTGGTCAAATCGGAAATCGACCATCAGTTCAGTCAAATTGAATCTTAAAATCGATGTGTAAAAAAATCATAATTGAATTAAAAAATAAAAATATATTTTTTTTATAATTTTTAATTGATTAAAATTATTTATTACATCATTCGATTTTATCCGTTCAATCATAACAATTCAATCAGTCGAATCAGTAATTCATTGAACATTTTATATCATCGATTCAATCACTAATCCGATTTTTAAAATATTGATTACCACTTAAGTACCCATGACTATAGAAAAAGAAATACATTTACCCATCTAGGAGCAATTACCCACCATAAAAATGTTGTGTAATAACTTTATATGAGTTATTCTTGGATGAAATTATTCTCGCTACATAATTATTTGAGTTATCTAATTGTGTGATCAGATTAACTATTCAATCGATAGATTTGTGTAAGGATCCAGAAAATCTCGAATTTTGAATAGGATTTAATATAAATTTTCTTCTAATTTTATTTTAAAAAAAAAGATAGGATTTAAGACGCTTTTTCGTTCAAATTCGGACTTTTGACATACAAAATTCTGAATTCCTATCAAAGATTTGGGATACAGAACCATCCAGTCTAAAATTCGGGATGAAAAATCATCTCAATTCAAAAATCGATACTGGATTTGAGATGATTTTTCACCTTTAATCAACTATCGGGACGAAAAATCATCCCAATTCAAAAATTAGTACTGGATTTCAGATCATTTTTCAGCTTGAACCAATTATCAGGACGGGTTGCCAACTCCAATTTTGCCAAGATAAGTCTTTATATAATGATAAGCTTACTCCATTGTGACTTGAAGGTCACATGTTAGAGTCAAGAAAATATTCCTTTTATGAAAAAATTTTAGTAAGATTACATATATATTAAATCCTCCCCAAAGTTCACAGCATGGGAAGTCTCCTGCGCGATGTTCCATTATATTATTATGATATGCTCAACCTCGCTCATGTCAAATTGTGACAGTTGGATATTGTAGGTGCTTAGAAATAGGCCTGCAATAAGGGACACGTGTCAACACAAGGAAGAATCTTCATCGACATGCTTCTTTAGTGGAACTGTTGTAAAAAGTCAAAGGTCCACCAAAAAGATGACATCTGTTATTGTACTATTGTACTAGTAGACAAAAAAAAAGTTAGGGATCATCCCTAAAACTTAAGTGATTTCGGAGAAGAATCTGTCTCCGGAATAAACTAAATCAGAAGTTCGGAAACCTCTAGAGTAAACCGATGCTTGACTAAAAAAGTCAGAACTTGACTCTAAAGTGACTTGAATCCAAAATAACTTGATTCCGGAGTGGATTGATGTCAAACCAAATCTATATCAGACTTAACCAACTCCGAAGTAGCTTTACACCGAAAATCCTAATAGCATATCGGAAGTACTCCGGACTTAAATTGAAATACTTCAGAATGTTCTGGAGTAACTCAGAAAACTCTAGAAAGCATGATGTTGCATATATCTCTCGGTCTAGGATTTCCATGATTTCACGTGTATATCTGCCCAAGATTGGTGAACTCTAATAGTAATCCACTAATATTAGCATGAGAGATTAATTAAGCATGCATATTTATAGGTGACACACTCACAAAAAGATTCTTTACTCTCAAGTATAATATGTCGAAGTAATAAAATAACTATATAAGTCCATGATCGATCCACATGAAATAGATTTAGTAAAATATAATAACAATTCGAGTAAAAAAATAAAAAGATTGAATTGATTGAAATGATGGACATGTTTTAAATTGGAATGCAATAATAAATTAAAATATCGGGGTTAGGGGATCTGTTGGACAATTATGACCCATATCATCACTACTTGTACATAACATGGCGTTGTTGTACAAATTAACTATGTGACAAAGGAAATTGCTCTTTTATCATTTGTAATTAGATTACCTAGATATATAAATGATAAAAGTCCATATGATTAGTACCAGATTAATAAGATATGAGACAATATTAATCCACTAAGGTTTAATCATTAAATATCCCTAGTCGTAGTATTATCGAGACTGGACATCAATAATGTGAAATAGACTAGTATTACACTTGTGCGTGTTATTGAAGCGACATAGTTATCATATATTTGGGTATTGGATACTCATGCAAGTGTAATATGAGGTTCTGTTTACCGATGGTACGGAAACAGCTTCGCTCTGGATAGACCCCTCGGAATCCCATTGGTAGTATGACTATGTGTCTATGGGAATCCGAATAAGGGTAGGTGTATTTAGTCTTAACCTGAGACTTGCATCGCTGATACTTGTGACAATCAGTATACTTTGGTTTTGGTCGTCCGGGGCTTTAACAGGTTATGTGTACGCCTCTTCTGGGTATACTGAGAATCGTAGTGTATTGGGTGTGATGTCAAGATGGAAGTATCACTTCAGTCATATGGAGATGATGATCACGCATGATACGGAACTGGTACTCTTGTATGCTGCAACTATCGGGATAATATGACAAGATCATGATTATCCGATTATAGAGACTAGTTACCAGAGATCCGATATATGCTTCGTACGGGACAGACACAAGTCCAGCCCCAGGCCTAGCATGTGATATTCGATACTGGATCGTAATACGCAATACTAAGTATACTGCGTCTGACAAAGATTACATATTCCTTTAAAGAATATTTCTGGAGAATTGGGTAGGCATGATGCTTTGCTAGAAGCCAACCATGTCTTGTAAATCGGTGAGAATGTGGTACCGGGTACGCACGTATTCGGATAGTCCGATGACCGTATCCAGGGATCTCTTGGGTCGCTTCCCGAAGATTCACCGTTGAGATTTGACTCGAACAGAAAATTAATCTGGGATTAATTAAAAATGAAAGAATTAATCTGGGTGCGTCGAGAATTTATCTGGGATTAAATTCATCGAGGGGAGAGAACGTGATTAATTTGGAATTAATCAGAAAAATAAATTTAATAGTTAAATTGGATTTTTCTATTTAATTTATTTAAATGAGCTAAAATAATATATCAGATATATTAATTGAAATTAGATTTCAAAGTGGAATTAAAATTAGATTTTAATTCAAGCAAACGAATTAATTTAGAATTAATTCGTAAGCGACTTTCATAATAATTTTGCGATGCATTATTATTTAAATTAAATTGGATTTAATTACGTCGCAACGAAAAATTCGTTTAATCAGATTAAACGAACCCGAGCCCAAAGTGTGTTGAGCAAACTCACTTGAATTTCAAATTTGGGTGGGACCCACATCACTTACATCACATGTCACTATGTATGATGTAAGTAGTTGAAAAGTAAATAAGGCATTTACTTCACACACCTACACACTTTAACCAACTTAGGAAGTCAACATAAGTGTAAGGTTCTTGGGAAACAAAAATTGCACTATTCCTCTTCCTCTCTCCTTGTAAAACCGTGAGGCTCTCTCCATGGAAGACATTTTTGTTCTTCAAAATTTGTTCTTGCTAGCACATAAGGAGTCAAAATAAGATTATAGGGAAACTCACATGAGAGTATGGAACATGATTTCAAGCTCCGAAGCTTCCAACACATCCAACAAAGAAGAAATTTTTGAAATTCTAAATCCGATCAATGTGAGTATTCCGTAACTCCCTTTGATTTATTCACACCCAAATCACTCTTAGACGATCTTGGCATGTTCTAGGAACACTTACAATTGGTATCAGAGTGATCTAAGTTTGATTTGAAAATCTAGGGTTCATGACTTTAATTTGGGAATTTTGTGTTTGGAGCTTAATTTTCCTAAATTAGTTGTTGGGTTATGTTTATATGATGTTGAATTTGATTTGTACGTCATTGATTTTGTGAAAAATGGATTAATTTTCCCCAAATTCACATGCTTGGCCGAAAGTTACCCTGGGTTGCTCATGGTGGAATTTTTTGAAATTTAACAATTGGATGTGTTAAATGGCATGATAGAAATTTTGAATGTTGATTTAATTAGATTGAAATCAAATTAAATGATTTTGTATGCCTTTGCCGTGAGCCTTGATGCATGTTATAAGATTGATTTTGCTTCAATTTGTGTTGGACATGAATTGGAAATGTATAGCATGATTAATTGAATTAATTAGTATTTTAGAAGCATTAGATTAATTAATTAATTATGGTAATTACACTTGAATTGAATTAATTTGTAATTTGGAATAATGAGTTAATTTAATTTATTGTATTTGGACTTAATGGGCTTGGTTGGGCCAAGTTTGGTTTAGGATAATTGGTTGGATCCAATTGGGCCTAAAACCATTTCCATGAAGTCCAAATATGATAATTGGGCCTTTAAAATTTTAATTGGGCCTAATGGGCCTAAATTTATTTTTGGCATAGGGTGATTCCTAATTGGGCCTTGGCATCTTGGGTTTGACCCATAATTGCCAAAGCCCATGCCTAAAGAATTAATTGAAAGCCCATTGGACTTTAATTGAATAGTATTGGATACTAATTGGGCCTTTGAGACCCATAAAGATTGGATTTGGAATCCAAGTCTAAAAGACACTATTAAAAGTGTAATTATTTAATTTGGAATTAAATATGAATTAGTATTGAATATAATTTAAATTGGATTTAAAATTATAGTTCGATATAATTTAAGAATACTTACTTTGAGTATTTATTCTTAAACGAGTTGGACTCGCGCAAATCAAATCGTTGTTTGAACATTGGATGGTCACTAATTAAAGATTAATTAATTGGATTAGATTGATTGATAACATGCTTTGTGTGAATACTTGGATGTATGTATGAATAATGTATATCGGATGGATATTAGAAGGGTGGGGGCAATTTTGGAAATTGTTGTAATAAATTTAGAATTTATTAAATTGGACCTGCGTGTCCAGCCTATTTCTCCTTATCTCATTGTATTTCTCTTCTCACCAATTCCCCTCAATGTAAATGAGATTTCTTTATAAGTATTATGTAATTGAGTAGAAGTATGAATAGTGCTAGCGGGAGAGAAAAATGGAGAGATTTGTTCTAGGAACACTTGCGATTTGATATATTATCATATGCTATCATTATTAAATTTTTTCGTGCATATTATGCTTTTAGAATGCATGTTAAGGGTGTATGATGAGACCTAATTAAAAATAATAAATTGGTTGCCAAATCGCGACAAAAACCCTCATTTTATATTAAGCGTTTTTCCTTCCATTGAGTGATTCTCTCTCAAGATCCAAGATTGACATTGGTTTGTTGGCCAAAGTCAAGAACTTTGTCCATCGCGGATGTGTTTGAATCATGAAGACTTTGTTCCATATCGTACGCCTTGGGCAAGTTGTGATTTATTGGCCAAAGTCAAGGTCACTTCTTGTTCATCGGCATTGATTACGAAACTTTCCCACTGTCAATGGGTCACGCTTAACTGGTTTCATTAAGCTTGTTGAGCCAAAGCCAAGGCTTAGTTGATTCAGAGGAAAAAAAGTTAGGGAATATATTGGCATATATTATATATATGTTACGGACTTGGAGGTCCATCTACCGGATCTAGGAATTGGATGAGATCCAATTGATCTTAGAGATCTACCTAGTTAATTTTCATATAACTTGTTGGCCAAAGTCAAGGTTGTGTGCTATTTAACGGGATTCTAGCCCACTAGGAAACTAGGTTTCTCGAGTACTCCACATATGGTTAGAGGCTCGCCGAAAAATAGTGGGAGACAAATATTAAATTTGCAATTTCGTTTAGATACTTGCCAATACGCGGTCATTTCATTTTTCGTCATTAAATTTTTTATATATTAGTTGGACTAATATTCAATTGTTGTTTTAATTAAACAATTGGACTGTATTCAAACTACTTCATTTGTAGTTGATTATATAATTAGATTATAGTAATCAATACATTTGAAAGTAACCGATTAATCGTAGTTGATTGTATAGTTAGACTATAGTAATCATTATATTTGATTGTACCCGAAATCGTTGATTGGATAGTTGGACTATTGGAATTAAGATAAATGAAAGATTAGCGTTTAGAACATAATCCTATGTGAAAATGTCTTTAACGACATAATTTTCTAGAATGGGAAACAAATCTCAGGATAGTCCTGGGAGTTGAGAAGTTACTCTATTTGATAAAGTGACCTCTCGGGCCTAAGCCGGAGTTGAGCAAATAGTAGAGCATGAGCTTTGGAAGACTCATCGTGATGATAAATTTAGTGCTCAATCCGTTATGATTGCCGCAATGACTCCTTAATTTCTTCGTCAGAACTAAGGATTAGATCCTTAAACCATGATGTTGAAATTGAAGGATCTTCATAGATCTATTCTTAGATCTTAGAAGTATGAATTGCAAAAGAATCTATTTCGCTCACGTATGTCAAAGGTATGTCTGTCGAGCACTAGGTGTCGCAGATGATTTCTGACATCGAACAGCTAAAGTTAGCTGGGCATTACCTACGAGGTCGAGACTTCCATAGATTTGATCTTATAGTCTCTGGCCGAAAGTTGGGGCAGGTTTATTATGAACCAAAAGCAAACTCTTGGAGAGTTAATGGATATGCTCAAGAAGACGGAGCCAGAGCTTACAAAAGGGCAAGAATCGCAAGGCGCATCTTACTTCGACATCCCAGAAGGCCAAGGCTTGGCCAAAGGCTCCTGGGGATGTGAATAAGGGCAAAGGCAAAATCGTCACAATCTTCTAGGAAGGTAAAAGACATATCCCAAGATGTCTGCCTAAACTGTGGCAAACAGGGTCATTGGAAGCGTGACTGCCGTATGGACAAGGCAGACATGAAGGAAGTGAAGATGGGCAAGGATCCAACTTCAAGATGTTTGTTATAAACATGACCACTACTAGTTTAAAAAATTAGATTTTTGATACTGGATGTGGAACATATATGTGTACTGATGTGCAGGATCTGCTGATTAGCAGGAGACTGGCTTCAGATGAGATCGACCTATGAGTTGGAAACGGGACGAGAGTCGCTGCTTTGGCCGTAGAAACCTAAGTTTTGGAACTATCATTTGGGCATGTACTTAGATTAGGTGACTGTAATAATGTATCTAGTTTGACTATGAACATTATCTCTTTACTTAGTTTAACCTGTTGCGGGTATACCTTTATATTCTAGAACACTAAGTGTTTTGTTTATAAAGATGATATTGAGATAAGCACATTAGATGTGATAACAATATTTATATTTAGAATATAAATTAATCTCAAACATATAATATGACAAACAAAAGCTCAAACTTTATAAATCTGTTGAGACTTAAAAGTGGCGTTGTTGTCTGGGATATATTAACAAGACTCGTATATCTACACTTTCGAAGAGTTGATACTTGGACGGATTTGATTCTAATTCAAATGATGTCTACGAATCTAGTTTATTAGGCAAAGTGCCTAGAACACCTTTTACTATGTAAAAGTGCAAGTGTCACCGATCTATTAGCCATCGTTCATAGTGACGTAAGTAGGCCCATGTCTAGCTAGGCTAGAAGTGGATATGAACACTTCGTAACCTTTACGGATGTGGCATCGCGTTACGGTTATGTGTATCTTATGAAACACAAGTCAGAAACTTTTGATAAATTCAAATATTTTCGACACGAAGTAAGAAAATAGACCGGTAAAAGTATTAGAAACATTACGGTCAGGCCATAGTGTAAAATACTTAAAGATATAAGTTTCAAGATTACTTGAAAGAGTATGGTATTCTTTCATAGTGGACTCCTCACGGGACACCTCAATTTGATGGTGTGTCCGAACAGAGAAACCTAACCTTGTTGGACATAGTAAGGTTAATGATGAGTCACTCTGAGCTACCAGTTTCCTTCACGGGATACACATTTAACAGTGTAATACTTATTTTGAATAAGGTTCCATGAAAATCTGTTAGACAAACTTCATATTAGATATAAACAGGAAAGAAACCAGGTTTCTCATTCCTGAAGATTTGGGGATGCTGGGCATATAATTGAATGTTTGGATGATACCAAACTAGAACCCAATCGGATAAGTACTTATTTGTAGGTTGTCCTAGGGAAACCAAAGTATAGTACTTATACAACTCACAAGAGAACAATGTAATTATTGCTCTCCATGCGGTTTTCCTAAGAGGAATTCCTATATGCAGTGGTAAGTGGGAGGAAAGTAAAACTCGATGAAAATCAGAGTAATATTGTTCCAGGCACCGAGTCCTCACGGAACACCAACAGTTCATCAATGATGAAACTTTACCAATAATCTTCGAATACACAAGAACCGCGTAGGTCGGAGAGAGTAAGAAAATAACTGGGAGGTATGGGTTTCTGATCTCACCTAATGTAGATATCAATCTTATTGAGGAAGACGAACCGGCTATGTATGAGGAAATGATACAAGGTATCGACTCATTTTATGGCAAAGTGTCATGAAGTCCGAAATGGATTCCATGTACACCAACTAAGTTTGGACACTGGTTGAATTACCAGAAGACATTGTGCCTATTGGTACTATATGAGTCTTCAAGGAAGACATATATGGATGGCAACATACAAATGTACATAGCTAGGCTTGTACAGAAAGGGTATCATCAACGATATAGTGTCGACTACGATGAAATTTTTTCACATGTTGCCATGATTAAATCCATTTGGATAATGCTTACTAATGCTGCATATTTCATTTATGAAATATGGCACATGGACGTCAAAACCGCTTTCCTTAACGGAAATCTTTTGGAGGATGTTTACAACATCCTGACGGTTTTGTTGTGCCAAAACATGCAAACAAGGTTTGCAAGTTAAATCGATCCATTTATGGATTGAAGCAAGCATTGTGTTCTTGGAACCAACGTTTTGATAAGATCATAATGTTATATGATTTAATTCAAAACGAATATGATTCTTGTGTATATAAGAAGGTTAGTGGGAGAGTACTGATAATAAATTTCCTATCGATGATGATGTATTGCTTCTTAGCAATAACATTCCCATAAAATAATCGGTGAAAGCTTGACTTTCATTAAAATTCTCCTTGGAATACCTGGGAGAAGCAGGCTTTATTCTAGGAATAAAGATCTACTGGGACATATCTAGAAAGCTGTTGACAACCCTCACAGAGTTCGTACGTTTTTGAAATGTACGTGACCTGGTGTCTCATATGCTTTGAGCATATGGAGTCACAATCAGGCCAATCCAGATGATGGTAACTGGATTGATGTTAAGAACATCCTTAAATATCTTAGACGAACTATGGAAGCGTTATTAAAATATGAGAAAATGAGAACTTGAGGTGACTAGGTTCACCGCTGCAAGTTTCCAAACCGAAAAAGATGACTTTAAGTCATAATAAGGGTACATATTTAGTTTGAATAACGGAACAGTGAGCTGGAAATCTTCCAAGCAAGATACTATTGTCGAATAAACAACAAGAGCGGAACATTGCTGCAGCTGAGGCAGCAATAAAAGCATTTTTGATCTATATAAACCTAATTGGATTAGGAGTAGTTCTGTTAGCAGCTGAGCTATGCTACAACATAGGCTAAGAAACCACGGTCTCATCAATGATCCAAGTATGTACTTCAACTAATTCATCTGATTCGTTCGATCATACATCGTGGTGATGTGATGATCGAATAAAACGCATCAGATGATAACATTGTAAATCCGGTGATGAAGCTGTTTCTCAGCAGAAATTTGAGCAACCCGTACGTAGTCAGGTGTTAGACACTTAAGTGATTGACTATAGGCCAAGTGGGAGATTGTTGGACAATTATGACCCATAGCATCACTATTTGTACAGAACATGGCGTTGTTGTACAAATTAACTATGTGACAAAGGAAATTTCTTTTTATCATTTGTAATTAGATTACCTAGATATATAAATGATAAAAGTCCATATGATTAGTACCAGATTAATAAGATATGAGACAATATTAATCCACTAAAGTTTAATCATTAAATATCCATAGTCGTAGTATTATCGAGATTGGACATCGATAATGCGGAATAAACTAGTATTACACTTGTGCATGTTATGGAAGCGTAACGGCATAGTTCTCATATATTTGGGTATTGGATACTCATGCAAGTGTAATAGAAGGTTATGTTTACCGATGGTATGGAAACAGCTTCGCTCTGGATAGACCCCTCCGATTCCCATTGGTAATATGACTATATGTCTATGGGAATCCGAATCAGGGTAGGTGTATTTGGTCTTAACCTGAGACTTGCATCGCTGATACTTGCGAAAATCAGTATACTTTGGTTTTGGTCGTCTGGGGCTTTAACAAGTTCTATGTACGCCTCTTCTGGGTATACTGAGAATCGTAGTGTATTGGGTGTGATGTCAAGATGGAAGTATCACTTCAGTCATATGTAGATGATGATCACGCAGGATACGGAACTAGTACTCTTGTATGCTGCAGCTATCGGGATAATATGACAAGCTCATGATTATCCGATTATATAGACTAGTTACCAGAGATCCGATATATGCTTCGTACGGGGCAGACACAATTCCAGCCCCAGCCTAGCATGTGACATTCGATACTGGATCGTAATTCGCAATACTACGTATACTACGTATACTACGCCTGACAAAGATTACATATTCCTTTAAAGAATATTTCTGGAGAATTGGGTAGGCATGATGTTTTGCTAGAAGCCAACCATGTCTTGTAAATCGGTGATAACGTGGTACCGGGTACTCACGTATTCGGATAGTTCGATGACCTGCCAACATATCCAGGGATCTCTTGGGTCGCTTCTCGAAGATTCACCGTTGAGATTTGACTCGAACAGAAAATTAATCTGGGATTAATTAAAAGAGAAAGAATTAATCTGGGATTATTGCGTCGAGAATTTATCTGAGATTAAATTCATCGATCAATGTGAGTATTTTCCGCAACTCTTTTGATTTTATTCAAACACAAATCACTCTTAGACGATCTTGGCATGTTCTAGGAACACTAACATGATCGACTCTTGATATTTCAAATATAGTGAAATCTTACTTTTAATAACATACAAATTGTCATTATTACCCTTTAATTTATTTCATGATTTAATTATGCCAAAATATATAAAACCATTCATAAAGGTAGTGATACGATTTGTTTATAACTAAGTTGATTATATTATACCGAACGAGTTTAACATTTTTATCTATACCTTAGGTATAATATGGATAGCCTGTGACAGATGGATTATACGTATGCAATGACCTCGGCTTGCATAGTTTAGCGAGATTATATGTGGTCATCATAATCCATGAGTGGGTGGATTATGGACACAAAATTGGATTTTGTGACGGATAAACCTAAACTTAGAGAGTCCCACAATATGAAGTGTACTCGTTGAGCACTTGGGCAACACGATATGAATAATACAGATTATTCATAATACTTCACTGGATTAAATGAGTTAATTCGGATTGTTTAATCGGTTAAACGATAACACATGCATTATGGGATTTTGTCTGTTCGTAATTATTGTGTATTTATATTTGATACATAATACGATTAGATACACATTAATTATTAGTTAAATGAGATTTTGACACATGCCATAAATATATGTATTTGTTATTTATTGTAAATAAAAATACATATATAATAATAATTATATTAATTGATTATTTGAATATTTAATTGTTAAATATTTAAATGATTAATTAATAAACTTTTTCATAAATGTTATGGAATTTGTCCAATTATTATTTGAACACATGACATGAGTTTATTAAGCTAAATGTGTGTCAATTTGATTGGTCACCAAAAGGCTTAATATGAATTTAATTTGATTAAATTTTATAAATGGACAATTATGCCCTTGAGTGAGTCGGTCATTAGGTTTCATAAAAAGAAAAATTTTGTTTTCTCTTTCTCAACCAACCTCCATAGCCGAAACTCCTAAAAGAAAAATGTGTTTGAAAAATTGTTTGATAAATCCATGGAAGAGTGAAGAAAAATCAAGGAAATGGCTTAAGGAAAATTGGAGTATTAAAGGTAATCTTCAAAACCCTTTAAGCTTGAAATTAGTTTCTTATTTCTTGATTTCTTCGAATGGTTCTAGGGTTTCTTTGCTTGTAGAATTTGGGGCTTTTAGTTGTGGTGGATGGAATTGGAGGTGTTGGCATGTGTGAAGTAGAATTTGGGTGAAATTAGTGTAATTTGTGTCCAAGTTGATAATTTGATGATGAGTTACTATTCTAGAGTGTTATGACCACTCTTGTGACACCTAGAATTGTTCTTGGGTTGTTCATATGTGGTGACTTGATTTGGTGTTATGATTAATTAGATTAATCTTGAAAATTTGAATTTAAAGTATGAAAATGGAATTTTCGGCTTCTGGATCAGATCTGGAAGAACTGGAAATTTTGTGATGAATTTGATGTCATATGAATGTAATGGATGTGTTTTGGGAGTTGGAACAATTGCCGGAAAGTGTTTCCGAGTTGAAACAAGCGAAAACAGCGAAAAACGGCGTTACCGGGTGACTTTTGAGCCAACCGGGTGACGACTGTCCAAGCAGTGAATTTGTCACTGTTCAGGCAGCCCATGAACTGGTCTAACACTATTAGGGCTGACTTAGGCAGTCCCCATAAGTGTTGGGTGGTTGGTTCAGTCAAAAACGTATTTTAGGCCATTTTACGGAAAAATATTTTTCGTAAAAGTTCCGCGACGTTTCATATATGTTTATGTAGATATTTAATATCGAATAAATAGGTTTAGGTGAAATATGAATAAATTATTCATATTAGATATAGAATGATTTATTCGATAATTTGAAAAGGTTTTAAAATTACGTCAAAAACGCATTTTAGGCCATTTTACGGAAAAATATTTTTCGTAAAAGTTCTGCGACGTTTCATATATGTTTATGTCACTAATTGATATCGAATAAATATGTTTATGTGAAATATGATTAAATTATTCATTTTAGATATTGAATAATTTATTCGATAATTTGAAAAAATTTTAAAATTACGATATTGCCTGAACCGCGCTTCCGTTGCGCCCTTCGCCCAAAACCCCAACAACTTTTACCACACACTGATGTAAATCCAACGGTCACAAATTTTGAAAATAAAAATTTATCTCCAAATCTGAACCGTTGGATCAAAATCTAACGATCCAAATCATGTCGGAACGGGGCTCCAATATATTTTGTACCGGAGCCCCGGACCCTGATATGTAGATAAGAAAAATAATGTCAGTAATGCAATGATTATAATGGAGACCAACCCTACAAAGAAATATGCTTACAAGATAACATTCATATTCTTTTTCTTTTAATTAATTAATATTTGTTTCTCTTTTTACAAACCGGCCATAACTAAGTGTCCACTTTCGGGTTGTATTTGGTCAAACGGAATCCAAACGGCTTACACTTTCGGAGCGCGTGTATATAGCTACTGCTCACTGGGAGTATGGGTTGACTGTTTTCTGACTCCTGAGTACTGAGAGTCGGTCGCGTAACGGCGTAAATGCGCGGCGAAACAAAACAAACGAAACGAGGCGGTTCAACTTACGTTAATAAAAACAACCAGCCACGCGCCTTCCATCGAATTTAAGAAGGGTTATTTTTACATACCTCCCTTTAGGTCTTATCTAATTTCATATCAATGTATTCATGTATAATCACTTACCTCCCCTATATTAGTATATAGTTTCGTATAAAGACAGCATTATATGAAGGGAAATTAGTAAAGTAATATTTCAATATTTTAAATTTTGAAAGAACCAAATTTTAACTTTAGGGTTTCAACCCAAATTTGAAGAGACGCCTCTTCTCCTCTTTTACTCTGTTCTTAGTAATGATTTTTTATTTAGTTCTCAAGTAAATTTGTAAAAAAATTTAAAGAAATTAGAATGAGTCAAATAGTGAGGCTTTCCAGTAGAAATTAAGCCAACAGTATTGAAGGTGGAAACAGTTGTTGAAGAAAGCTATATCTAGTATTGAAGATGATGAAGACCATTAGAGAGGAAACAAGATTGATTTTTGAAAGCAAGGTGAAGTTTTGGCTTTCATGCTATTGAGATTGGAGTTGCTTTTGACTTTTGCTATAGTTAGTGAAAATTAAATAATGAAGCGCAAAAGGTGTTTTTTTTTTTTTTTTTTTTTTTTTTTTTTTTTTTTTGTATATGTTTCATATTGAGTTAAAAAGATAAATTAATATTTAAATTGTCTTTGTAATTAACGTTTGATTAGATTATTTGAATATAAATTGGATTCTTAATTTAGATGATAATTGAATTAAATTTCTTTTCTTATTTATCTAATTAATTTAGATGCAAAAGGATGTGTCTTGGACCAGAATTAATAAGATTTGCAAATAAAAATAGAAATGCAGAAGATAAAGTTAGAAATAGAAATAGAAATGAGTCAAGCTGGAGTGAGAAATAATATATTATGTATTATACTTTGAAATTTTCCTCTTATTGTTAATTGCAGTAATATTTTTATTTTTAAAATATTATTCAATGTGAGATTTTTTACAAGGGTGTTTTTTCCATTTTGAAAGTCAACTAATGATCAAAGAAACAGTATAATTACATTTGGGGAGGTAAGTGATTAGACATGAATATATCCTATCAATATATAATTAGACCATACCTCAGGGGAGGTATGTACAAATAACCCAATTTAAGAACGTGCCAAGCAGAATCTTAGAATTTGCTGAGTTGGCGGTAAATTATTTGAAGGTGGCGTGACAATACGACGACGTACTTTGTTGACTTTCAAGCTTTTCATTTGTCAAGTGCCGTGGGTTTTATTGGTCGGAGGAGAGATGCATGCGGTTGTTTGGGTCCCCATTTTATGCATATTAAGTATATATTTTATGTATTAATTTTATATATATTTCGAATTTTATCGGTATTATATTATAATAAGTCAATTGATTTACTTAAACGTAATATTATTATGTCTTCTTAGTTTTAATAATATTTCAAATTCATTGTGCAATAGTTAATAATTAGAATCTGCATTCTGAAACACAATAAATAATAAAAAATTCATGGTATGAAAAAATTTATATAAATAATTCAAAATAAAATACAAAATAACAATATACCTGAAATCCAAAAAATTGGCTAGGTTTTGTGGGCGACTACTATTTAGGTTTCTTATTTTAATAGAAGATTATATTTTTATATTATAATAAGTTTTTTATTTCAATAATTTATTGTTTTGATTTTATAATTTTATAATAAAAATATTGATTGTAGAGATTAAGAGTAACATATTTTTTTAATAGAATATTAAAATATATATTATTATTATAATAGGTATAAAAAAATTAATTATAGATATTAAGTGTCATGTGACGCGATGAGAAAGTTTAAAAATATTTAACTTATATATATATATATATATATATATATATATATTCTTTGTCGGATTTTCCGTGATATTATTCAAAAATTAATAGGATATTATAATATATTTTATTATTATAATATAGTTCTTATAAAATTATAATATGTATTTTTATTGTAATATATTTTTTATTTAATAAAAAATTCATTGTAAAGATATTTTAATTTTATAATTTAATAATAAAAAATTAATTGTAAAGGTTAATTGTAAAGATTAAGTGTCACATATGTTTTTTTTTTTATTTTAATAAGAGATTATAATATGTTTTTATTTTATTTAATAGGTTTCTTTATTTAATTTAATAATAATAAATTAAAATATGAATTAATTAATTTAATCAATAGGTTTCTTACTTAAATAATAGATTACGCTTTTATATTGTAATATGTTTCTTATGTTAATAATTTATTATTTTAATTTTATAATTTAATAATAAAAAAATAATTATAGGGATTGATAGTAGATTATGTTTTTAATATTGTAATAGGTTTTTATGTTAAATTTATTATTTTAATTTTATGATTTAATAATAGAAATTAATTGTAGAGATATTTTAATTTTAATTTAATAATAAAAAATTAATTGTGAATATTAGGTTAGTTGTTTTTTTATAATTTAATAGTATTTTTATTTTAATTTAATAGTATTTTTATTTTAATATGATATTATAATATGTTTCTTGTTATAATAGAATTCTTATAAAATTATAATATGTATTTTATTATAATATAATTTTTATTTAATACACTTATTAATTTAATTTTATAATTTAATATGAAGTCACGTGGCGTAATGAGGAGACTTAAAAATATTTAACTTATATATATAGATATATATAAGGAGACTAGCAATATCATCACGTTACATAAAAATATTAAAAAATAAAAATACTTCCTTACAAAATAAAAATTATATCAATTTTTTTTTTTTTTTTTAATAATGTGCATTTTTACGGGTTCAAGAGCACAATATTTTTTTACATAAAAAATAACGCAAATCCAAATCATGTTGTTGTATTGGAGTGTTTTTTTAATCTTAAAATTCATTTTATTAAAATGAATTAGGGGTGTTCACGGTTTCGGTTCAAATCGAAACCCGACTCGAACCGCACTAACTCAAACTGAACCGCGCGATTTGGAAAAATATTAAAAATGATTTCGGGTCAACCTGAACCGAATCGCAAATTTTGGGTCGATGCGTGGTTTTGCTCAAACCGCAACCTGAATCGCTCAAAACACAAAATTTGAACCGACCCACGTTTAAATTAGACATTATTTTATATATTTCTTCTTCTTTAGGCATGAAATATAAGATATTTAATGATCATATTACAATATGCAATATATAAATGAAAATTAAGTATTTTTCTCTTCAATTATTATGTGTGAAAGCACACAAAAATTTCTTTAAAAAATTTCTAATCCAAACCGCCGTGATTTTCCTTATCAAATTTGCGGTTTCAGTTTATAATTTCTCAAATCGCCAGACCACGTAGTTTGAAGTGTAACCTTAAAATGAATAAAATTCTTGTTGGATATAATGAGGTTCTAATGAGAGATTATTTAACTTATTTTGATGTAGTGTTTGAAAGATTGGGAGTTAGCGCGAAAGCATTCATATGACAGAAATTTAAAATTTTCTTCCAAAATCACTTTAAGAATCGTGGTTATGTCGTACTTGATGTAAACAAATTATGTCATTAAATTAATCCCAATTAATCTAAACAAACATGCAACCATTTTTATTAAAATTCAACATATTGGAAATACATACCTGATTATATTTTCCTTACTTGAGTTTTTTTCTTTTTATTTTTTCTTTGCAGTAGTGTACCAAGTGTTGCAACTCTAGTTGGCACACTAGATATCTTCTACGAACAAATCACTCACACTTTGATAACAAAGAAAACTATTTTCTTTCTTGGATGATTGAAGTTTAGCGATTAAATAAAAATTTTCTTTTAATTAATCTTAGAACAAACTTGAAACAACAAAGAGAGAGAGAATTACAAAAATCGACCAGGGAGAATTCTTATATGCTCTGGCCAAAAATAACCAACTTAAATAGTGTAAGGATTGCCTTGTTTATATCCCAATACAATAATGACAGTCTAAGATCTCTCCAAATCAAATTTGGTCTCTTTAAGTTTCTTTCCCTAATTGAATTATGAAACTTAACTAAATAAGACTTTTTTATTTAATCTAAATTAGGATTTAACTAAATAGGATACTACCCCACTAAATTAAGGCCCAATATATTAAATATTATTTTGCTCCAATAATTAAATAACAATTAATTAATTTTAACTGACTAATTTTAATTAACGATTAATTAAAATTATATTCAATTAAGTTTAATTTATTTAATATAAATATCAAATATTTATTTAAACAATTTAAATCTAAATTTTATATTTTGAATTTATTAATCAAATTATTATTTCTGAAATATTCTGAATATCTTTATCTTATTAGGAAATATTATTTTAAATGAAAATCTAATTTTCACATTAATTATCAAAATAATCATTTATTAACTTTTAATAAATATCTTTGAATTTGTAACATAAACGAGAAAAATATTTGTGCGACCGTCCTAAACTCATTATGTTGGGGTTTTAGGTGATGAGCGCCAGTAGAAGCGCGGTTCGGGCGAAATAATAATTTAAAACCTTTTTAAAAATACCGAATAAATTATTCAATATCTAATATGTATAATTTATTCATATTTCACCTAAACATATTTATTCGATATCAAATAGCGACATAAATATAAAAAAAAAACATCCCGAAACTTTTATGAAAAATATTTTTCTGCAAAATGACGCAAAACACGTTTTTGACCGAACCGACCACCCGGCACTTATGAAGACTGTCCAGGTCAGCCCCAATAGTGTTAAGGCAGTTCATGGGCTGCCCGAACAGTGACGAACTCACTGTTTGGACAGCCGTTACCCGGTTGGCTCAAAAATCACCGGGTAACGCCGTTTTTCGCCGTTTTCGCTTATTTCAACTCCGAAACACTTCTGGCAATTGTTCCAACTTCCAAAACACATCCAATACATTCAAAATACATTATTTTCATCACAAAATAGAATCAACTCCAGATCTGATCCAGAACCGAAAAATGTGAATTTTCATGCTTTAAATCTAATTTCCAAGATTAATTCAATTAATCAACAACACCAATCAAAGTCACCACACATGATGCACCCAAGAACAATTATAGGTGTTACAAGAGTGGTCAAAACACTCTAGAATGGCAACATGTCATCAAATGAATGAATTGGACCAAAATTACAATAATTCCATCCAAATATACTTCACACATACACACAAGCTTCCAATTCATCCACCACAACCAAAAGCCCAAATTTTTCAGAATTAAAGGAACCCTAGAACTATTCCAAGAATTCAAGAAAACATGAAACAAATTTCCAAGCTTGGGTTATAGAAGATTACCTTTTAATCTCTTGTTTTCCAAGCTTTTCCTTGAATTTTTCCTTCATTTCTTCATGATTTGTTCAAACCAAATCTTAGGGTTTATTTTTTGGAGGTTAATCGGCCATGGTTGGAGAGTGGATGAAGAAGAAAACATTTTCCCCTTTTGAAACCTAATGACCGACTCACCAAGGGCATTTTTGTCATTTGGAAAATTTTAATCAAATTAAATTATAATTAACTTTATGATAACCAATCAAATTAGCACACATAAAGTATAATTAAATCATATGTTCCAATAATAATTAAACAAATTTCATAACATTTATGGAAAAAGTTTAATTAATTAATTATTCAAATATTTAACAATTAAATATCCAAATAATCAATTAATATAATTATTATTATATATGTATTTTTATTTACAATAAATAACAAATACATACACTTATGGCATGTGTCAAAATCTCATTTGACGAATAATTAAGGTGTATCTAATCGTATTATGTATCAAATACAAATACACAGTAATTACGATTGACTAAAATTGCCCATATGTATGTGTTATCGTTTAACCAATTAAACGATTCGAATTAACTCATTTAATCCGATGAAGTATTATGAATAATCCATATTATTCATATCGCGTTGCCCAAGTGTTCAACGAGTACACTTTATATTGTGGGACTCTCTAAGTTTAGGTTTATCCGTCACGAAATCCAATTTCGTGTCCATAATTCACCCACTCATGAATTATGACGACCACAGATAAACTCGCTAAACTATGCAAGTCGAGGTCATTACATACGTATAATCCATCTGTCACAGGCAATCCATTTTATACCTGAGATATAGATGAGAACGTCAAATCTGTTCGGTATAATATAGTCAACTTTCAATTTACGATCTCTAAATAACACTCGGAACTGATTTCCGAAGTTATACCACATCCATGGATTTACTAGATCGTAAACACATGTAGGATGCATATGCCATGTACACAGGACTGACGGATCATCTCTTGATACGCACTGGATATCATGAGCATCAGTCCACACCCAACGAACAGGTGAAGGTCTGATCATGAATAGATCGGTGACGTGACTGCCATCAAAGTGTGGAGGATAACTCGTATATCCCACTGTGGTATCTCAAGTCAAAGGACCACTATGCTCGCTCAACTCGAGAAGGTTCCTATTGATATTAGTGTACCATCTATTAGGAAATCTTCAATGATTCGTTCAGTGTTTATCAAATAAACACCTACATGTCTATACGAGTCTCCCGAGACTTATGGTTCATTGGGATAAACCATCGGACCAAGTCACAATATACGACATATACTGGTCTCAACGAATTTTACTAACCGACCCGTGTTAGTAAATCTTGACTAGGAACTTAATTTAAGGATGTACATCTTATAGTGTGCTTCCTGTTGGGTTCTCTAAGAACAATTCCAAGATCAAATAAGCATAAAAGATGTGAATACTCGAAGTAAGAATGCCGAAAAATACTTACAATGATCGGATAAGTGGATGTAGGAAAGTTCAAAATTTTTCCTCATTTAGAAGTGCTTCAAGCTCCTCTTTGATTTGTATGGTTGAGCTCTAAGCTTGATGAATGAATTTCAAACTCTTGGGAATGATTTTTCTATCACATTTGTAGACTCTTTGATGTGCTAGCAGTGAAGAAAATTTGCAACAAATCCAAGATTTGGTATTAGTCATTCAAAAAATGAATAAACAATTACAAAGTGTGTAGAGATTGGTTGGAGTAAAAAACAAGTAAGCTTAGATTTACACTCTAATTCAACCACTTCCATCACAAGTCAAAAGTGATGTAAGCCAAGTGGGTCCCACCACTTGTAAATTCTGAATTTACGTCGAACAATCTCAACCCGCAACTTCACTCAGGCTCGGGTTTGTTTAATTCCGAATTAACGAATTTACCGTTGCGACACAATTAAAGTCGCTTACGAATCAATTCTAAATTAATCTGTTCGCCCGAATTAAAATCCAATTCTAATTCCGTTATGAAATCTAATTTCATTTAATATATAGAATATATTATTTTAATTGATTAATTCCAAATTAATCGTTCTCTCTATTAATTGAATTTTATCCCAGATAAATTCTCGCCGTAATTAATCCCAGATTAATTTTCTCTCTCTTCTAATTAATCCCAAATTAATTATGTTCGAGTCATACGTCATCGGTGAATCTTCGGGAAGCGACCCATGAGATCTATGGATATGTTGGTAGTAAATCCGGTCGTCGGACTATCCAAACACGTGCGTACCTCGTACCACGTTCCTACCGATTTACAAGACATGATTGGCTTCTAGAAAAGCACCGTGCCTACCCAATTCTCCAGAAATATTCTTTAAGGAATATATAATCTTTGTCAGGCGTAGTATACGTAGTATTGCGTATTGCGATCCAGTATCGTATGTCACATGCTAGGCCTGGGGCTGGAATAGTGTCTGCCCCGTACGAAACATATATCGGATCACAAGCAACTAGTCTCTATAATCAGATATTTTGGATTTGTGTATCTAATACACAAATTAAACTTTCAAAAAGTCAAAGCATTATGCCAACCAACTACCACCATCAATCACTCATGACATGTTGTCAAATCACTCAAAGTGACTATACATCACATCAATTGATTGACTAGTGATTTGACGCTTGATGTGACTTGTGGGCCGCACTTTAATTCGGAATGCGAGTGCGCCCGCAAACACTCCCGGGCTCGGGTTTGCTAATTCTAAATTAACGAATTTTCCGTTGCGACGTAATTAAATAATTATGCCTAGCAAAATTACTATTCACGTCGGTAACAAATTAATTCTAAATTAACTTGTTTGCCCGAATTAAAATCTAATTTTAATTCCGCGTCGAAATCCAATTTCGTATAATATATCGAATATATTATTTTATCGATTAATTCCAAATTAATCGTTCTCTCTTTAAATAATATTTTATCCCAGATAAAATATCTCCGTAATTAATCCCAGATTAATTTTCTCTCTCTTTTAATTAATCTCAGATTAAAAGTGTGAGTCATAAGTCATCGGTGAATCTTCGGGAAGCGACCCATGAGATCTCCGGATATGTTGGCAGTAAATTCGGTCGTCGGACTATCCGAACATATACGTACCTAGTACTACATTTTTACCGATTTACAAGACATGGTTGGCTTCTAGCAAAGCATCATGCCTACCCAATTCTCCAGAAATATTCTTACTAGAATATGTGATCTATATCAGGCGTAGTATAAGTAGTATTGCGTATTTCGATCCAGTATCGGATGTCACGTGCAAGGCCTGGGGTTGGAAATGTGTCTGCCCCGTACGAAGCACATATCGGATCTCTGGTAACTAGTCTCTATAATCGGATAAACATGACCTAGTCATAATATCCTGATAGCTGCAGCATATAAGAGAACGAGTTCTATATCCTATGTGATCATCATCTCCACTATGACTGGAGTGATACTTCCATCTCGACATCACACCCAATACACTACGATTCTCAATATACCCAGAAGAGACGTACACAGAACCTGTTAAAGCCCTGGATGACCAAAACCAAAGTATATTGATTGTCGCAAGTATTAGCGGTCCAAGTCTCAGGTTAAGACCAAATACACCTACCCTGATTCGGACTTCCATAGACACATAGTCATACTACCAATGGAATTCCGATGGGTCTATCCATAGCGAAGCTGTTTCCGTACCATCGGTAAACACAACCTCCTATTACACTTGCATGAGTATCATATACCCAAATATAAGAACTATGCCGTTATGCTCCCACAACGCGTACAAGTGTAATACTAGTCTATTCCGCATTATCAATGTCCAATCTCGATAATACTACGACTAGGGATATTTAATTATTAAACCTTTATAGATTGATAATGTCTCATATCATCTCAATCCGGAACTAATCATATGTACCTTCTATCATTTATACATCTTGGTGATCTAATCACAAATGATAAAAGAGCAATTTCCTTTGTCACATAATTAATTTGTACAACAACACCATGATCTGTACAAATAGTGATGCTATGGGTCATAACTGTCCAACAATCTCCCACTTGGCACATAGCCAATCACTCAAGTGTCCTACACCCAAACTATGTACGGTTCGCTCAATCTTCTGCTGAGAAAATGCTTTCGTAAGCGAATTTGCATGATTATTATCTGATGCGATTTATTCGATCATCACATCGCCACGATGTATGATCCGAACGAATCAGATGAATGTTTGAAGTATATATCTGGATCGTTGATGGGACCATTAATTCTTTAGCCTGCGCTGTAGCCTAGCTCAGCTGCTAACAAAACTACTACTAATCTAATTAGGATTATTATCAATCCAGAAGGCTTATATTGTTGCCTCAGCCGCATCAATATCCTTGGAAGATTTCCAGCTCACTGTTCCGCTATTCAAACTTTATAGTACCGTTGTTATGACTTATAGTCGTTTTTATCGGTTAGGAAACTTGCAGCAGTGAACCCAGTCACTTTAAGTGACGTGTTCCGCTATTCAAACTTTATAGTACCGTTGAAGGAAATGGTAGCTCAGAGTGACTCATGATTAACCTTATCATGTCCAACAAAATTCGGTTTCTCCGTTCAGACACACCGTCAAACTGACGTGTTCCGGGAGGAGTCATCTTTGAAAGAATACTATACTCTTTCAAGTATATAAGAAACTTATTGCTTAAGTATTTTCATCATGGTCTAACCGTGATGGTTTAATACTTTAGCCGATCTGTTTGTCTACTTCGTGTCGAAACTCTAAAAGTTTCCGATTTATGTTTCAAAAGAAACACATAACCATAACGCGATGCCACATCTGTAAAGGTCACGAAACATTCATTTCCACTTCTAGACTAGCTAGATATGAGCCCACTTACTTCATTATGAATAAGGGCTAACAGATCGGTGGCACTTACACTTTTACCAAGTAAAGGTGTTTTAGGCACTTTGCCTAATAAACTAGATTCGTAGACATTATTTGAATAGAATCAAATCTGCCCTAGTACCTACTCTTCGAAAGTGTGGATATACGAGTCTTGTTTAATTGTGTCCCAGACAACAATGCCACTTTTAAGTCTCAACTGATTTACTCAGTTTGAGCTATTTTTTTGTCATGTATTACGTTTGAGATTTATTTATATTCAAAATATAAATAATGTTATTCACATCTAATGTGTTTATCTCAATATCATCTTTATAAAATAAAAAACTTTAGTGTTCTAGAATATAAAGGTATACCCGCAATGGGTTAAACCCTGATATAGAGATAATGTTTATAGACAAACTAGTTACATTATAACAGTTTCCTAATTTAAGTACATACCCGAAGGGAAGTTCCTAAACTTAGGTATCTACGGTTAAAACAGCGACTGTCGTCCCGTTTTCATATCGCAGATTAAATCTCAACTGAAGTCAGTATCCTGCTTATCAGCAGATTCTGCACACCAGTACATATTTATGTACCACATCCAGTATTTAAAATCCAATTTTAATACTAGTAGTGAATATGTTTATGACAAACATATTTGAAGCCGGAGCCTTGCACCGTCTTCAATTCCTTCATGTCTGCATTGTCCATACGACAATCACGCTTCAGTGACCCCGTTTGCCACAGTTTAGGCATACATTTTGGGATATGTCCTTTGTCTTCCCAGAAGATTATAATGATTTTGCCTTTGCCCCTTTTCCACACCCCATAAGCCTTTGGCCAAGCCTTGGCCTTCCGGAATGTCGAAGTAAGGTGCGCCTTGCGCTTCTTGCCTAATTGCAAACTTTGGCTTTGTCTCATTGAGTATAGCCATTAACTCTCTAAGAGTTTACTATTGCAATTTGTTCTTCTAAGATCTAAGGATAGATCTATGAAGATCATTTAATTTCATTATCATACTATAAGCATCTAATCCTTAGTTCTGACTAAGAAATTAAGGAATCTATGCGACAAGCATAATGGATTAAGCACTAAAGTTATCATCACATGAATCTTCCAAAGATCATGCTCTACTATTTTCTTAACTCCGGGCTTAAGACTGATATGTTATTTTATCAAATAAAGTAACTTCTTAGTTTTCAGGACTATCCTAATTAATTATTCCCAATTTTGAAAATTAAAGTCGTTTAAATACATTTCCACCCAAGATTATGTTTTAAACATTAATCTTTCAATTTTATCTTGATTCTAATAGTCCAACTATTTAATCAACGATTTTAGGTACTATTCATTATAATGATTACTATAGTCTAACTATATAATCAACTATAATTTAATAGGTTAAATTCAATTATATTGATTTCTATAATCCAATTATAAAATCAACTATAAATTGAAATAGTTTGAAAACAATCCAACTGTTTATTTAAAACAACGATTAATTATTAGTCCAACTAATATATTAATTTATTGACGAATAATTGAAATGAGCGCGTATGGCAAGTAACTAAACGAATATTGCAAATTTAATACTTTCCTCCCACTATTTTTCGGCGAGCCTCTAACCCTCTGTGGAGTACTCGGGAAACCTTGTTTCCTAGTGGGCTAGGATCCCGTTAAATAACACACAATCTTGACTTTGGCCAACAATTGTATGATAATTAACTAGGTAGATCTCTAAGATCAATTGGATCCCATCCAATTCCTAGATCCAGTAGGTGGACATCCAAGTCCGAAACATATATCTTATATATGCCAATATATCCAATATATTACCTAACCTTTTTCTTCTGAATCAACTAAGCCTTGGCTTTGGCACAACAAACTTAGTGATCCCAGTTAAGCGGAACCCATTGACCTTGGAAAGCTTCGTAATCAATGTCGATGGACAAGAAGTGATCTTGACTTTGGCTAACAAATCACAACTTGGAAAACTTAGTGATCCCAGTTAAGCGGAATCCATTGACCTTGGAAAGCTTCGTAATCAATGTCGTTGGACAAGAAGTGATCTTGACTTTGGCTAACAAATCACAACTTGGACAAGACACCAATATGGAACAAAGCCTTCATGATTCAAACAAATCCTCGACGGAAAAAGGTCTTGACTTTGGCCAACAAACCAATGACAGTCTTGGATCTTGAGTAAGAATCACTCAATGGAAGGAAAAACGCTTAATATGATGTTGAGGGTTTTTCGCGTAATTGGCAACCAATTAATTATCTTTGTTAAGGTCTCATCATCATACACCCTTAAACATGCATTCTAAACACATAATAAGGCGCATATAAATAAATATAATAATGATATGCGGATGGATACTTAACACATTGTTCCTAGAACAAATCTCTCCCGCTAGCACAAGTATTACTTCTACCCATTTACATATCACTTCTAAAGAAACCTCATTTACATTGAGGGGAATAGGTGAGAATATAAATACAAAGAGTAAGGAGGTAATAGGCTGGACACGCAGGTCCAATTAATAAATTCTAAATTTATTACAACAATTTCCAAAATTGCCCCACCCATATAATATCCATCCGATATACATTATTCATACATCGCAACCATATATTCACACAAGAATGTTATCAATCAATCTAATTCAATTAATTAATTTGAATATTAATGACCATCCAATGTTCAAACAACGATTTGATTTTGTGCGAGTCAAACTCATTTTGCGAATAAGTACTCAAAGTACGAATTCTTGAATTAAATTAAACTACAACATTAAATCCAATTTAATTTGCATTTAATACTAATTCATTATTTAATTCCTAATTAAATAATACATTTTTAAAGTACCTTTACGACTTAGATTCTAAATCTAACCGTTACGGGGCTCAAAGCCCGATTAACATCCAATGTCAATTTAATTTAAAGTCCAATGGGCTTTTAATTAATTTATAAGGCATGGACTTTTGGTCAATATGGGTCAAACCCAAATACCAAAGCCCATTTAAGGAATCACCCTTATTTGCCAAGAAACCAATTTAGGCCCATTAGGCCCAATTAAATTAATGGTCCATTTAAGTCATAATTGGACTTTATGGAAATGGTTTTGGGCCCAATTGGATCCAACCAATTTAGCCTAAACCTAACTTGGTACAACAAAGCCCATTAAGCCCAATTATAACTTTACAAGCCCAATTTCCAAAATAGGCCCAATTAATTAAATTACCAAATTCCAAATTTCATAACTTAATTAACCTAAGTGTATGACGTAATTAATTACCCAAATTAACATTTAAAAAACACAAATTTGTACAATTAATTATGCTCATTATCATCAACACATGTCCAACACATTTGAATCAAAAAATCATATCATTTCATGCTTCAATGTTCACGATAATTTGGGTTTTTTGATCTCCGATTCCGAATTCAATCCAATTAATTCTCAAATCAACATTACCCAATTGTTTCAAGTCATCCAATGATCAAAGAAACAAAAAATACCATGACATTAAGGTATCACTATAATTCGGCCAAGCCTTCCAATTGGGGAAAAATTGATCCAATCAATATTTCACAAAATTGATTATGCACAACTCAAAGTTAACATAATATAAGCATATTCCAACAACCAATTTAATCAAAACATGCTCAAATTCAATTTACCCAATTTTAACCCTAAATCATTTTCATGCTCAATTAGGCTCAAGATACCATTGTTGGGTTTCTATTAGGTCCCAAGGATCAAATCAAGCAATGAAAATCATATGTTAATACTCGTAAAAGCATGGCGGAATCATACTTACAACGATCGGCTTTTGCGACGCGAGGAACATCAAAATCTTCAAGTTTTATCCCTCCAAGGTTCTCGGCATTCTGCAGATTTTTGAGCTCCAAGAATTCGGTCATCACCTCCATCAAGCTCCAAGCTTTGTGTTCTGATTCCATGCTCACGGGTGCGGTTCCCTATCACCTTCGCAAGACTCTTGAAGCGTGCTAGCACTCCGGAAATTTTGCCTCAAAACTTCCATTTGCTTCTTCTTGCAAACTCACGGCAATGGCAGTGAAAGGAAGAAGAAAAACAGCCCCTTGGGCGTGAGCAAGAGAAGAGGAAATAGAGAAGAAAAATGTGTTAAGTGTTGGTTGTTTTTGGATTTGTGTATCTAATACAAAAATTCAACTTTCAAAAAGTCAAGGAATTAATGCCAACCAACTACCACCATCAGTCACTCATGAAATGTTGTCAAATCACTCAAAGTGACTAGACATCACATCAATTGATTGACTAGTGATTTGACGCTTGATGTGACTTGTGGGTCGCACTTTAATTTGCAATGCGAGTGCGTCCGCAAACACTCCCGGGCTCGGGTTCGCTAATTCTAAATTAACGAATTTTCCGTTGCGACGTAATTAAATAATTATACCTAGCAAAATTACTATTCACGTCGCTAACGAATTAATTCTAAATTATCTCGTTCGCCCGAATTAAAATCTAATTTTAATTCCGCGTCGAAATCCAATTTCGTATAATATATCGAATATATTATTTTATCGATTAATTCCAAATTAATCGTTTTCTCTCTTTAAATAATATTTTATCCCAGATAAAATATCTCCGTAATTAATCCCAGATTAATTTTCTCTCTCTTTTAATTAATCCCAGATTAATAAAGTGTGAGTCATACGTCATCGGTGAATCTTCGGGAAGCGACCCATGAGATCCCCAGATATGTTGGCAGTAAATCCGGTCGTCGGACTATCTGAACACGTACGTACCTAGTACTACGTTTTTACCGATTTACAAGACATGGTTGGCTTCTAGCAAAACATCATGCCTACCCAATTCTCCAGAAATATTCTTACTGGAATATGTGATCTATATCAGGCGTAGTATACGTAGTATTGCGTATTTCGATCCAGTATCGGATGTCACGTACAAGGCCTGGGACTGGAAATGTGTCTGCCCCGTACGAAGCACATATCGGATCTCTGGTAACTAGTCTCTATAATCGGATAAACATGACCTAGTCATAATATCCCGATAGCTGCAGCATATAAGAGAACGAGTTCCGTATCCTACGTGATCATCATCTCCACTATGACTGGAGTGATACTTCCATCTCGACATCACACCCAATACACTACAATTCTCAATATACCCAGAAGAGGCGTACACAGAACCCTTTTAAGGCCCTGGACGACCAAAACCAAAGTATATTGATTGTCGTAAGTATTAGCGGTGCAAGTCTCAGGTTAAGACCAAATACACCTACCCTGATTCAGACTTCCATAGACACATAGTCATACTACCAATGGAATTCCGAGGGGTCTATCCAGAGCGAAGCTGTTTCCGTACCATCGGTAAACACAACCTCCTATTACACTTGCATGAGTATCCTATACCCAAATATGTGAGAACTATGTCGTTATGCTCCCACAACGTGAACAAGTGTAATACTAGTCTATTCCGAATTATCGATGTCCAATCTCGATAATACTACGACTAGGGATATTTAATGATTAAACCTTTATGGATTGATATTGTCTTATATCATCTCAATCCGGAACTAATCATATGGACCTTATATCATTTATACATCTTGGTGATCTAATCACAAATGATAAAAGAGCAATTTCCTTTGTCACATAGTTAATTTGTACAACAACATCATGATCTGTACAAATAATGATGCTATAGGTCATAACTGTCCAACAGGATAATCATGACCTTGTCATATTATCCCGATAGTTGCAACATATTAGAGAACCAGTTCTGTATCCCTGCGTGATCATCTTCTCCATATGACTGAAGTGATACTTCCGTCTTGACATCACACCCAATACATTATGATTCTCAATAAACCCAGAAGAGGCGTACACAGAACCTGTTAAAGTCCCGGACGACCAAAACCAAAGCGTATTGATTGTCGCAAGTATTAGCGATGCAAGTCTCAAGTTAAGACCAAATACACTTACCCATATGCGGATTCCCATAGACACATAGTCATACTACCAATGGGATTCCGCGGGGTCTATCCATCCGTACCATCAGTAAACACAACCTTCTATCACATTTGCATAAGTATACAATACTTAAATATATGAGAACTATGCTGTTATGCTTCCATAACACGCACAAATGCAATACTAGTCTATTCCGTATTATCGATGTCCAGTCTCGATAATACTATGACTGGGGATATTTAATGATTAAACCTTTGTGGATTGATATTGTCTCATATCTAATTAATTCGGAACTAATCATAAGGACTTTTATCATTTATATGTATTCAAGTAATCTAATTACAAAATGATAAAATAGCAATTTCCATTGTCACATAGTGACGTTATGGGTCATAATTGTCCAACAATCTCCCACTTGGCCTATAGCCAGTCACTCAAGTATCTAAAACCTGAACTATGTACATGTCGCTTAAACTTTTGCTGAGGAATAGCTTTCGTCAGTGGATCTGCAATGTTATCCTCTGATGCGACCTTCTTGATCTTCACATCGCCACGATGTATGATCTCACGAATTAGATGGAAACGTCGAAGAACATGCTTGGATCGTTGATGAGACCGCAGTTTCTTAGCCTGCGCTATAGCCCCGTTATTGTCACAATACAATGGAACAGACTCAGCTGCTAACAGAACTACTCCTAATCCAATTAGGAATTTACAGATCCAAACTGCATCTTTTGCTGCTTCAGCTGCATCAATATATTCCGCTTCTGTTGTTGAATCGGCAACAGTCTCTTGCTTGGAAGATTTCCAGCTTACTGCTCCGTTGTTCAAACAAAATATGTACCCAGATTGTGACTTACAGTCATCTTTATCGGTTTGGAAACTTGCGTCAGTAAACTCCGTCACCTCAAGTTCTCCATCTCCATAGATTAAGAACGCATCCCTAGTTCATCTAAGATACTTAAGGATGTTCTTAACCGTAACCCAGTGACCATCACCTGGATCGGCCTGATAGCGACTACACATGCTCAAAGCATAGGAGACATCAGGTCGTGTACATATAATGACATACATGATCGATCTGACTGCAGAAGCGAACGGGATCCGACTCATGTTGTCTATCTCATCTTGAGTTTTAGGACACATGTCCTTAGATAGAGTGACACTGGCAACAGTCCCCTATTAGAATGTTCCATGTTGAATCTCTTCAACACTTTGTCAATGTACGTGCTCTGGGAGAGACCAAGCAACTTTCTAGATCTATCCCGGTAGATCTTTATTCCAAGAATAAAGGTTGCTTCTCCCAGATCTTTCATGAAGAATTTTAATGAAAGCCAAGCTTTCACTGATTGTAGCATGGGAATGTCATTGCCAATAAGTAATACATCATCAACGTAAATGACAATGAATGTCAGTGTGCTCCCACTAACCTTCTTATATACACAAGGATCATCCTCGTTTTGAACGAAATCATATTCTTTTATGATCTCATCAAAACGTTGGTTCCAAGAACGCGATGCTTACTTTAATCCATAAATGGATCGATTTAACTTGCAAACCTTGTCTGCATGTTTTGGTATGAAAAAACCGTCAGGTTGTTGCATATAAACATCCTCTGAAAGGTTTCCATTAAGGAAATCGATTTTGACGTCCATCTGCCATATTTCGTAATCAAAATATGCAACAATAGCAAGCATTATCCGAATGGATTTAATCATGGCAACAGGTGAAAAATTTCCTTCGTAATCGACACCATGTCGTTAACAATACCCTTTCGCTACAAGCCTAGCTTTGTACGTTTGTATGTTGCCATCCATGTCGGTCTTCTTCTTGAAGACCTATTTACAACCAATAGGCTTTACACCTTCTGGTGCATCAACCAGTGTCCAAACTTGGTTGGTGTACATGGAATCCATTTCGGATTTCATGGCATCTTGCTATAAATCGGAGTCGATACCTTGTATTGCTTCCTCATACGTAGCCGATTCGTCTTGCTCAATAATATTAATATCCACATGAGGTGAGATCAGAAACCTATACCTCTCAGGTTGTTTTCTGACTCTCTCTGACCTACGCGGTTATTGTGTATTCGAAGATTATGGTACAGTTTCATCCCTGATAAACTGTTCATGTTCCGTTAAGGAATCGGTGCTAGGAATAGTATCACTCCGATTTTCATCGAGTTCTACTTTCCTCCCACTTACCACTGCATTTAAGAATTCATTCTCAAGGAAAACCGCATGTAGAGCAAAAAATACTTTGTTCTCTTGTGGGTTGTAGAAGTAATATCATTTGGTTTCCCTAGGATAACCTACAAATAGACATTTATCTGATTTGGGTTCAAGTTTGGTACCATCCAAACGTTAACGTATGCCCAGCAACCCCAAATCTTCAGGAATGAGAAACCCGGTTTCTTTCCTGTCCATATTTCTTACGGAGTCTGTTGAATAGACTTTGATGGAACCTTATTCAAAATAAGTATTGCAATGTTCAATGCATTTCCCCAGAAGGAAATAGTAGTTCTGTGCGACTCATCATCGACCTTACCATGTCCAACAAAGTTTGGTTTCTCCGTTCAGACACACCATTTAATTGAGGTGTTCCGGGATGAGTCCACTGTGAAAGAATACCATACTCTTTCAAGTAATCGAGAAACTCATTGCTCAAGTATTCTCCACCACGGTCTGACCATGATGTTTTAATATTTTACCGGGCTGTTTTTCTACTTCGTATCGAAACTCTTTCAATTTCTCAAAGGTTTCAGACTTGTGTCTCATAGATACAATAATCATAACGCGATGCATCATCCGTAAAGGTTACGAAGTATTCAAATCCACCTCTAGCCTGGTTAGACATGGGCCCACATACGTCACTATGAACGAGGGCTAACAGTTCGGTGGCACGTGCACCTTTATCGCTAAAAGGTTTTTTAGACATTTTGCGTAATAAACAAGATTCGCAGACGTCATATGAATTTGGATCAAATCCTTCCAAGTACCCACTCTTCGAAAGTGTGGATATACGAGTCTTGTTAATGTGTCCTAGACGACAATGCCACATATAATTTTAATCTTTGTTACTTAATTTAAGCATTTTGTTTGTTACATTATATGTTTGAGATTGATTTATATTCAAAATATAAAGACCATTATACACATCAGCACTGTATATCTCAAAAAAATTTTTATACATAAAACACCCAGTGTTTCTAAATATAAAAGTATACCCACATTGGGCTAAACAAGATACATAAATAATATTGCTACTCAAACTAGGTACATAATAACAGTCTGATAAGTTTAGTACATGCCCCGAGGGCAGTTCCAAAATATAAGTCCTAACGGCCAAAACAGTGACTCTAGTCCCATTTCCAACTCGGAGGTCAATCTCTCATGAGGCCAGTCTCCTGCTAATATGCAGTTCCTGCATATCAGTACATATATGAGTACCACAACCAGAATCAAAAATCCAATTTTTAAAACTAGAAGTAGATATGTTTATTTCTATAACAAACATACCTGAAGCCAGTGCCTTGCCCGCTTTGATTTCCTTCATGTGCGCCTTGTACTCATGGCAGTCATGCTTCCAGTGACCCCGTTTGCCACACTGTAAGCAGAAATCTTGGGATTTGTCCTTAGCCTTCCCAGAAGATTTTGATGATTTGGCCTTGCCCTTCTTCTTCTTCTTATTCTTATTCTTATTCTTATTCTTCTTTACACCTCCAGTAACCTTTGGCCAAGCCTTGGCAGACTGAGATGTTGAAGCGAAGCGCGCCACACACTTTTTGCCCTTCAAAAGCTCCTTTTCTGCTTCGCACAACATTGTCATCAACTCTCCAAGAGTATGGTCTTGGTTCATCATATTATAGTTCATGATGAACCCACTCCAACTGTCAGGAAGAGACTGCAAGATCAAATCTATAGAAGTTTCAACCTCAAAGGTTATGCCTAGCTGACCCAACTATTCGATGTCAGCAATCATCTGCGACACATGGTGCTCGAAAGATGTACCCTCTGACATTCGAGAGCGAAAGAGCTTTTTCTGCAATTCATACATTTGCGATATAAGGTTAGATTGATGAAAGTCCTTCAATTTTTCCATCATAGTATAGGGATCCAATCCCTTGTTCTGGTGACGAAATTGAGGGGTCATTGCAGCGAGCATGACAGATTAAGCAGTTGAGTTGTCATCGCTATGAGTCTTCCAAAGCTCAAGCTCAAGCGGCTACTCATTTCCGGGCTTAGGCCCGAGAGGTCTCTCTATCGTATAGAGCATTCTCTCAGCCCCAGGACAATCCTGAGGTCCATAGCCAGTCAGGAAAGTTCGCACCATTAAAGACATTTTCGTCCATGATAATGTCTCTAACCCTGATCTTTCCTGCCATCTTAATTCCAATAGTCAAACTATTCAATTAACGATTTTTTGGGTACAGTCTAACTGTTACAAGAAAATAATAAAATATTAGTCCAACTAATAAATATATAAAATGATGAAATAATTTGAAAGCGCGTATTGGCAAGTATTTGAACGAAATTCCAAATTCAATACTAGCCTCCCATTATTTTTCGGCGAGCCTCTAACCCTCTGTTGAGTACTCGGGAAACCTAGTTTCCTATTGGGCTAGGATCCCGTTAAATAACACACAACCTTGACTTTGGCCAACAAGCTGTATGATATTTAACTAGGTACATCTCTAAGATCAATTGGATCTCATCCAATTCCTAGATCCGGTAGGTGGACCTCCAAGTCCGAAACATATATACAATATATATGCCAATATAACCAATATATTTTGCTAACATTTTCCTCTGAATCAACTAAGCCTTGGCTTTGGCTCAACAAGCTTAATGATTCCAGTTAAGCGGGACCCATTGACCTTGGAAAGCTTCGTAATCTATGTCGATGAACGAGAAGTGACCTTGACTTTGGCCAACAAATCACAACTTGCCCAAGACATGCGATATGGAACAAAGCTTTCATGGTTCAAACACATCCGCGATGGAAATTGATCTTGACTTTGGCCAACAAACCAATGCCAATCTTGGATCTTGAGAAAAAACCATTCAATGGAAGGAAAACGCTTAATATTTTTTTTGAGGGTTTTTCGCGTAAATTGGCAACCAATTTATTATCTTTGATTAGGTCTCATCATACACCCTTAAGCATGCATTCTAAAAGCATAATAAGGTGCGATAAATAAAATAATAATGATATGCGGATGGATATCTCACAAATTGTTCCTAGAACAAATCACTTCATTTCCTCTCCTCGGCTAGCACTATTCTAACTTCTACCCAATTACATAATACAATAAAGAAACCTCATTACATTGAGGGGATTTGGTGAGAAGAGAATTACATTGAGTCAAGAGATAAAGGCTGGACATGCAGGTCCAATTTAATAAATTCTAAATTTATTACAACAATTTCCAAAATTGCCCTCACCCGTCTAATATCCATCCGATATACATTATTCATACAATACATCCATGTATTCACACAAAGCATGTTATTCAATCAATCTAATCTAATTAATTAATCTTTGAATTAAGTGATCATCCGATGTTCAAACAATGATTTGATTTGTGCTAGTGCAACTCGTTTTAAGAATAAGTACTCAAAGTGCGTATTCTTGAATTATATCGAACTACAATTTAAATCCAATTTAATTTGTATTCAATACTAATTCTTATTTAATTCCAAATTAAATAATTACACTTTATTAATGTGCCTTTACGACTTAGATTCTAAATCTAATCTTAATGGGTCTCAAAGGCCCAATTAACATCCAATGTTAATTAATTAAAGTCCAATGGGCTTTCAATTAATTTCTTAAGGCATGGACTTTGGCAACCAAAGTCCAATAAGGAATCACCATTTGCCATAAAATTAATTTTGGCCCATTAGGCCCAATTAATTATTTAAAGGCCCTTTTATTATATTTGGACTTAATGATATGGTTTTAGGCCCAATTTGGATCCAATCCAATTGTCCTAAACCAACTTGGCCCAACCAAGCCCATTAGGTCCAAATACAACAATTTTAGCCCAATTCCAAATTTAACCCTAATTAATTAAATTCCAATATTCCAAATATCACAATTTATTTAATTAAAGTGTATAACCATAATTAATTAGTTAAATTAACATTTCCAAAATACCAATTTACATAATTAATCATGTTTTATCATTTTCAATTCATGTCCAACATAATTGAAGCAAAATCAATCTCATTCCATGCTCTACAAGTCACGGCAATATTGGTCATTTTATATCCGATTTTGATTTCAATCCAATTAAATCACAAATCAATATACTCATGCATTTTAAACACATCCAATTGTCTAAAAATCAAAAAATCACCATGACATAAAGGTCCATAAGATTCGGCCAAGCCAAAAAATTGGGGAAAAATTATCTAATCAATTTTTCATAAAATTAATCATGCATAACTCTAAGTTACCATAATCTAAGCATACACAAACAATCAATTTGATAAAATCATGCTGCAAGCAAAAATACCCAAATTCAAGATTATAAACCATAATTCATTTCATGCTTAAATTGGTTCATGATACCATTGTTGGGTTCTTTAAGAACAATTCCAAGATCAAATAAGCATAAAAGATGTGAATACTCGAAGTAAGAATGCGGAAAAATACTTACAATGATCGGATAAGTGGATGTAGGAAAGTTCAAAATTTTTCCTCCTTTAGAAGTGCTTCAAGCTCCTCTTTGATTTGTATGGTTGAGCTCCAAGCTTTATGAATTAATTTCAAACTCTTGGCAATGGTTTCCCTATCACCTTTGTAGACTATTTGATATGCTAGCAATGAAGAAAATTTGTAACACATTTTCTCACTTGGAGAGGGAAGCTCTCGGCTTCAAAAAAGAAAAGAGAGAGAGTTTTTTCAATTTTTGAGTTGTGTTATTTTGATTTCCAAAATCAAAATTATGATATACCAAATCAAAGATCTGGTATTAGTCATTCAAAAAATGAATAAACAATTACAAAGTGTGTAGAGATTGGTTGGAGTAAAAAACAAGTAAGCTTAGATTTACACTCCAATTCAATCACTTCCATCACAAGTCAAAAGTGATGTAAGTCAAGTGGGTCCCACCACTTGTAAATTCCGAATGTACGTCGAAAAATCTCAACGTGCAACTTCGCTCGGGCTTGGGTTCGTTTAATTCCAAATTAACGAATTTACCGTTGCGACACAATTAAAGTCGCTTACGAATTAATTCTAAATTAATCCGTTCGCCCGAATTAAAATCCAATTCTAATTCCGTTATGAAATCTAATTTCATTTAATATATAAAATATATTATTTTAATCGACTAATTCCAAATTAATCGTTCTCTCTCTATTAATTGAATTTTATCCCAGATAAATTCTCGCAGTAATTAATCCCAGATTAATTTTCTCTCTCTTCTAATTAATCCCAGATTAATTATGTTCGAGTCATACGTCATCGGTGAATCTTCGGGAAGTGACCCATGAGATCCCTGGATATGTTGGCAGTAAATCCGATCGTCGGACTATCCGAAGACGTGCGTACCTCGTACCACGTTCTTACCAATTTACAACACATGATTGGATTCTAGCAAAGCACCGTGCCTACCCAATTCTCCAGAAATATTCTTTAAGGAATATATAATCTTTGCAAGACGTAGTTTATGTAGTATTGCGTATTGCTATCCAGTATCGTATGTCACATGCTAGGCCTGGGGCTGGAATAGTGTCTGCCCCGTACGAATCATATATCGGATCACAAGCAACTAGTCTCTATAATCGGATAATCATGACCTTGTCATATTATCCCGATTGTTGCAACATAATAGAGAACCAATTCTATATCCCTGCGTGATCAACATCTCCATATGACTGAAATGATACTTCCGTCTTGACATCACACCCAATACACTACAATTCTCAATAAACCCAGAAGAGGCGTACACAGAACCTGTTAAAGTCCCGGACGACCAAAACCAAAGCGTATTGATTGTCGCAAGTATTAGCGATGCAAGTCTCAGGTTAAGACCAAATACATCTACCCTGATGCGGATTCCCAAAGACACATAGTCTTAGTACCAATGGGATTCCGCTGGGTCTTTCCAGAGCGAAGCTGTTTCCGTACCATCGGTAAACACAACGTCCTATCACACTTGCATAAGTATCCAATACTTAAATATATGAGAACTATGCTGTTATGCTTCCATAACACGCACATGTGCAATACTAGTCTATTTCGTATTATCGATGTCCAGTCTCGATAATACTACGACTAGATATATTTAATGATTAAACCTTTGTGGATTGATATTGTCTCATATCTAATTAATCCGGAATTAATCATAAGGACTTTTATCATTTATATGTATTTAAGTAATCTAATTACAAAATGATAAAATACAATTTCCATTGTCACATAGTTAATTTGTACAAAAACTGTTGGACAATTATTACCCATAGCATCACTATTTGTACAGAACATGATGTTGTTGTACAAATTAACTATGTGACAAAGGAAATTGCTCTTTTATCATTTGTAATTAGATTACCGGGATATATAAATGATAAAAGTCCATATGATTAGTTCAAGATTAATAAGATATGAGACAGTATTAATCAGCTAAGGTTTAATTATTAAATATCCATAGTCGTAGTATTATCGAGACTGGACATCGATAATACGGAATAGATTAGTATTACACTTGTGCATGTTATGGAAGCGTAACAACACAGTTCTCATATATTTGGGTATTGGATACTCATGCAAGTGTAATATGAGGTTGTGTCTATGGGTGTCCGAATCAGGGTAGATGTATTTGGTCTTAACCTGAGACTTGCATCGCTAATACTTGCGACAATCAATATACTTTGGTTTTGGTCGTCCATGGCTTTAACAGGTTCTGTGTACGCCTCTTCTGGGTATACTAAGAATCGTAGTGTATTGGGTGTGATGTCAAGATGGAAGTATCACTCCAGTCATATGGAGACGATGATCACGCAGGATACGAAACTAGTACTCGTTAGTACTGCAGTCATCGGATAATATGATTAGGTCATGATTATCCGATTGTAGAGACCAGTTACCAGAGATCCGATATATGCTTCGTACGGGGCAGACACAATCCAACCTCAGGCCTAGCATGTGACATTCGATACTGGATCGCAATGCGCAATACTACATATACTACGCCTGACACAGATTACATATTCCTTAAAAGAATATTTCTGGAGAATTGGGTAGGCACGGTGCTTTGCTAGAAGTCAATCATGTCTCGTAAATCGGTAAGAACGTGGTACCGGGTACGCACGTGTTCGGATACTCCGACGATCGAATTTACTACCAACATATTCAGGGATCTCATGGGTCGCTTCCCGAAGATTCACCGATGACGTATGACTCGAACATAATTAATCTGGGATTAATTGGAAGAGAGAGAAAATTAATCTAGGATTAATTACGGAGAATTTTAACTAGGATAAAATTCAATTAATAGAGAGAGAACGATTAATTCAGAATTAATCGTTAAAATAATATATTCGATATATTAAATGGAATTAGATTTCATAACGGAATTAAAATTGGATTTTAATTCGGGTTAAAGAAATTAATTTAGAATTAATTCGCGAGCGACTTTAATAGTAATTTTGCTAGGCATAATTATTAATTAAATTTGATTTAATTAAGTCGCAACAGAAAATTTGTTAATTCGGAATTATTGAACCCGAGCCTGGAATGTGTTTGCGGGCCCTCTCGGATTTTGAATTAAAGTGGGGCCCACACAAGTCACATCACCTAGTCAACTTTATCTAAATGTTTTGGTTGATGTAAGTTGTTGGAGATAACTTGTAGCTTACACAAACTTGAGAGACATGTGAAAGACATATACTAACTTTGAGTTGGTAATTCAATATACTTGATTTTGAAAATCAATTTTTTAACACAATCTCTCTTTCTTCTCCATGGCCGAATTTGGCCTTCTCTTTCTCTCCAAAAATGGCGTGAACTCAAGGTTCACACTTGATGATTTTGAATCAAAATCTTGGATGCTAGCACATTAAAGGAGTCATTCAAAGGTGTTAGGGACACTAATCCATTAGTTTGGAATTCAAGGACAATCTTGGAAGCTCAACATACATTAAAAAGAGGAGCTTGGAGCAACTTCAATGGAGGCAAATTTTTTTGTCTACACATCCTTAGCCAATCAAAGTGAGTAATTTCCGCTACTTTACTTTGAGTAATCACATGATTTTATGCTTAAAGATCTTGGTTATTGTTCTTAGAGAACCAACAATGGTATCATGAGCCTAAATTAAGCATGAAATTGACTTAGGGTTTATATACTTGAATTTGGGTATTTTTTTATTTGAGCATGATTTGATCAAATTGTTTATTTGAGTATGCTTACATATTGATAACTTAGAGTTATGTATGATCAATTTGATGAAAAATTAATTGGATTAATTTTCCCCAAATTTGGAGGCTTGGCCGAATGGTGTAGAAACCCTAAGCTCTTGGTGATTTTTTTTTAAGCCATTGGATGTGTTTAAAATACATGGATAAATTTATTTGTGATTTAATTGGATTGAAATCAAAATTGATGAAAAAATTAGCATATTGCCGAGAGCTTAATAAGCATGTTGAGATTGATTTTGCTTCAATTTGTGTTTGACATAAGTTGATTTATTAAAGCATGATTAATTAGTGTAATCGGTGTTTTGGAAATATTAATTTAACTAATTAATTATGGCTATTACACTTTAATTAATTAAATTGTGAAATTTGGAATATTAGAATTTAATTAATTGGGTTAATTTGGAATTGGGCTAAAGTTGTTGTATTTGGGCTTAATGGGCTTGGTTGGGCCAAGTTTGGTTTAGGATAATTGGTTGGATCCAATTGGGCCTAAAACCATTTCCATAAAGTCCAAATATGATAAATGGGCCTTTCAATTTTAATTGGGCCTAATGGGCCAAAATTAATTTTGTGGTAAATGGTGATTCCTTATTGGGCTTTGGTTGCCAAAGTCCATGCCTTATGAATTAATTAAAAGCTCATTGGACCTTAATTAAATTGACATTTGATGTTAATTGGGCTTTGAGTCCCATTAAGATTAGATTTTGAATCTAAGTCAAAAAGGCACATCAAAACTGTAATTATTTAATTTGGAATTAAATATGAATTACTATTGAATACAAATTAAATTGGATTTAATATTGTAGTTTGATATAATTCAAGAATTCGTACTTTGAGTACTTATTCTTAAACGAGTTGGACTAGCGCAAATCAAATCGTTGTTTGAACATTGGATGGTCATTAATTAAAGATTAATTAATTGAATTAGATTGATTGATAACATGCTTTGTGTGAATACATGGGTGTGATGTATGAATAATGTATATCGCATGGATATTAGATGGGTGAGGGAAATTTTGGAAATTATTGTAATAAATTTAGAATTTATTAAATTGGACATGCGTGTCCAACCTATTACCTCTTTTCTCATTGTATTTCTCTTCTAACATATTCCTCTCAATGTAAATGAGGTTTCTTTAGAAGTGTTATGTAATTGGGTAGAAGTAAGAATAGTGCTAGCGGGGAAAAGAAATGGAGTGATTTATTCTAGGAACAATTTGTGAGATATCCATCCGCATATCATTATTAATTTATTTATCGCACCTTATTATGCTTTTAGAATGCATGCTTAAGGGTGTATGATGAGACCTAATCAAAGATAATTAATTGATTGCCAATTACGCGAAAAACCCTCAACAAATATTAAGCGTTTTCCTTCCATTGAGTGATTCTCTCTCAAGATCCAAGATTGGCACTGGTTTGTTGGCCAAAGTCAAGACCTTTGTCCATCGTGGATGTGTTTGAATCATGAAGGCTTTGTTCCATATCGCATGTCTTGTCAAAGTTGTGATTTGTTGGCCAAAGTCAAGATCACTTCTTGTCCATCGACATCGATGACGAAGCTTTCCAAAGTCAATGGGTCTCGCTTAACTGGAATCATTAAGCTTGTTGTGCCAAAGCCAAGGCTTAGTTGATTCAGAGGAAAAGGGTTAGGGAATATATCGGATATATTGGCATATATTAGATATATGTTTCAGACTCGAATGTCCACCTACTGGATCTAGGAAGTGGATGAGATCCAATTGATCTTAGAGATCTACCTAGTTAAGTTTCATACAATTTGTTGGCCAAAGTCAAGATTGTGTGTTCTTTAACGGGATCATAGCCCACTAGGAAACTAGGTTTCCCGAGTCCTCAACAAAGGGTTAGAGGCTCGCCGAAAAATAGTGGGAGACAAGTATTAAATTTGCGATTTCGTTTAGATACTTGCCAATACGCACTTATTTAAATTTTTCATCATTTAAAGTTTTTAAATATATTAGTTGGACTAATATTCAATTGTTGTTTTAATTAAAGAGTTGGACTGTATTCAAACTACTTCATTTATATTTGATTATATAATTGGATTATAGTAATCAAATATATTTGAATTTAACTAATCAAATAATAGTTGATTATATAGTTAGACTATAGTAATCATTATATTTGATTGTACCCGAAATCATTGATTGGATAGTTAGACTATTGGAATCAAGATAACTGAAAGATTATTATTTAAAACATAATCCTGGGTGAAAATGTCTTTAAACAACTTTAATTTTCAGATTGGAAATAGAACCTCAGGATAGTCCTGAGAACTGAGAAGTTATTCTATTTGATAGAGAAACCTCTCGGCCCTGAGCCCGGAGTTGAGCGAATAGTAGAGCATGAGCTTTGGAAGACTCAGGGTGATGATAAATTTAGTGCTCAATCCTTTATGCTTAATGCAATGACACTTTAATTTTATCGTCAAAACTAAGGATTAGATCCTTATACCATTATGTTGAAATTAAATGATCTTCATAGATCTATTCTTAGATCTTAGAAGTACAAATTGCAAAAAGAAGCTCTTTCGCTCGCGTATGTCATAGGGTACATCTGTCGAGTACTAGGTGTCGCAGATGATTACTGACATCGATCAGCTAGGTTAGCTAGGCATTACCTACGTGGCCGAGACTACCAAAGATTTGATCTCATAGTCTCTACCCGAATGTTGGGGCAGGTTCATTATGAACCAAGAGTAAACTCTTGGAGAGTTGATGGTTATGCTCAAGAAGGAAGAGCCAGAGCTTTTAAAAAGGGCAAAGGTAAAATCATCACAGTCTTCTAGGAAGACAAAGGACATATCCCAAGATATCTGCCTAAACTATGGTAAACGGGGTTACTGGAAGCGTGACTGCCGTATAGACAAGACAGACATGAAGGAAGTAAAGGCGGGGCAAGGCTCCGGCTTCAAGTGTGTTTGTCATAAACATATTCACTACTAGTTTCAAAATTGAATTTTAGATACTGGATGTGGCACATAAATATGTACTGATGTGCAGAATCTGCTGATTAGCAGGAGACTGACTTCAGATGAGATATACCTGCGAGTCGGAAATGGGACGAGAGTCGCTGTTTTAACCGTAGAAACCTAAGTTTTGGAACTGTCTTTGAGGCATGTACTTAAATTAGGAAACTGTTATAATGTACCTAGTTTGACTAGAAACATTATCTCTATATCTAGTATAACTTGTTACGGGTATACCTTTATATTCTAGAACACAAAGTGTTTTGTTTATAAAGATGATCTTGAGATAAAAACATTAGATGTGAATAACAGTATTTATATTTTGAATATAAATGAATCTCAAACATATAACATGACAAACAAATAGCTCAAACTGAATTAATCAGTTGAGACTTATTTGTGGCATTTTTGTCTGGGACACTTTAACAAGACTCGTATATCCACACTATCGAAGAGTGGGTACTAGGACGGATTTGATTCTAATTCAAATGATGTCTACGAATCTAGTTTATTAGGCAAAGTGCCTAAAACACCTTTTACTTGGTAAAAGTGCAAATGCCACTGATCTGTTAGCCCTCGTTCATTGTGACGTAAGTGGGCCCATGTCTAGCTAGGCTAGAGGTGGACATGAATACTTTGTAACCTTTACGGATGTGGCATCGCGTTATGGTTATGTGTTTCTTGTGAAACATAAATCGGAAACTTTTGATAAATTTAAAGAGTTTCGACAAGAAGTATAAAAACAGACCGACAAGAGTATTAAAACATCATGATTGGACCGTGGTGGAAATACTTAAGCAATAAGTTTCTCGATTATTTGAAATAGTATAGTATTCTTTCACAAAGAACTCCTCCCGGAACACCTCAATTTGATGGTGTGTCCGAACAAAGAAACCGAACCTTGTTAGACATAGTAAGGTTAATGATGAGTCAATCTGAGCTACCATTTTCCTTCTATGGATACACATTAAACATTGCAA
>SKCR01043385.1:0-48383 GCA_019454045.1 Zanthoxylum bungeanum | reverse complement strand
ATTTGCTCTCACTGATTTTGACTTATCAAAGGTCTACTAATCATTTTGTGTGTCCCATTAGCACTCTAGGTTTCTTTTGCTCATTCTTCGGAGGTTTAGAGTTTTCAACCGAACTGTTTTGGCTTTCTTGGGAATGATTTCAGTCTTGTGTGGGTTTTTTTTTTCTTGTTCCAGGCAGGTTCTCATCAGGTATGAAGTAGCTCAATTCTAGAGGCAATGTAAAACTACTCAGAATAGAGCAAGGTCACCGGTATGCTGGTGTGGGGGACCTGTATGTCGGTCTCAGTGCCAAAATACAGAATTTAAAGGTTAAAAATATTTTACACATGACTCTGATGCATCTAAATGAATGTGCATATGTCCTATAAGCTTAGAGACCTAAATTATCAACTCATTTACAGAGAGAGTCCAAAGCTAAGATCGCATAAGATATTCTTCATTTATTGATTAAGTCTTCACATTCATTTGCTCCTTACCACCATTGTGCTTTGATATCTTTTTGTAATGTCCGCTAAAGCTCGTCAAAGTCTTCTAGTTTCGCATCATCAAAATCTATCTTGAGAATATGTCACTAACAATCTCTCATTTTTTTATGATGGCAACCTTCAAAACTTGTGAAGCTTTTAGAGTCTAAATTTATTGACGATTTTATTCCCCTTCAATATTATCTCCTCCTCAACATGTGATTGTCTTCAATATAGCTCTATAAAACTATAGACAAATATATTAGTATAAATTTACTCCCCCTTAATACAAGGGTTAGAGAAACACAAGTTTATCTCATTCTTATGATTTCTCCCCCTCTGACATTATCAAAAAGGATGGAGAAGCAAAAATTAAGCTCTATGAGATACCAAATCAAATTGTCCACAAAACATATGAAAGTTCATTACATGCACACTTAGCATTTTCCAGTCAATTTTCCCCATTTGCCATACAATATGAAATTCATACAAGAATCATCAAAACTACTCAAATCAAGCCAATATCCATGCATTTCATTTTTAAACGATGATAATCAATGACAAGGCATATTCAATGCTAAGCATTTAAACATATCACACATATCATATAAACCAATAAGTCCTATGTGATACCAATTGATACAAAATGAGATTAATATTGTGTAATCATAGATAGATTCATATAGCCTAATCATTAGTATGCTTCACACTGAAGTCTAATTCATATCAATAAACATACATATATAAGTTAGAAGAAACGGTACTAATGTTTCCGTAAACATGAATTTTACCTATTACCGTTGTCATTTGGTGACAAATCCATCAATTATCATATTCACCCATTTTTAGGATTGCATTTGACATTCATCTTTTTTTGAGCTCTTCCCTCATTTTTCAAGTCTTTGGGATCAATTGTATTTCTCATTGATTGATCTTTCCCAAGGCTCCTCTACAAATATTTTTGGTATCCAAACTTTCTTGGGTCCATAGGGGTTAGTCTTGGTTCCTTGGAGAACCCATGCACTTACATTTATATATTTTTTCATGCACTCAGATATTTTATTTTCTTTGTTATTGCATGCATGACATGTGATATTTTCATCAAAAGTAACATGTGCATGAGAATTGGATGCCTTTACAAAATAATTCTTCAAAAAAATTTCTTTTGATGTAAGGCCTATATCATAATCATTCTCTTTTAAAATCAAATCTTTGGGATCTAATCAACATATTAAATTTTATCTTTTCCCAAGTGATTTTTGAAATAATGTTATGCAAATCCATAATATTCTTATTCAAAAGAATAGTTTCATTCATTATAGATTTACAATCACATGTATTTGAGCTATAAGGCATGCTAGACATGCTCTTTTCAAGTTTTAGCTTTTCATCTTTTAGGCATGCGATTTATTTTTCATGCATTCATTTTTCTCAATAATTGATGCATGATCATGTAATAGTGATGAATGCTCATTTTTTATCAATTTATGCTTCTTTATAAGAAAAGCATACAACCATGCAGTTTATTAAATATATCAAGCAATTCATTATATTCAAGTGAATCATGTATCTTATCCTCATTGCTTTCCTCTTGAAGATAATCAATAGCCATGAAAGCAAGATTTCTTATTCCCTCATCATTTTCCTCCTCGGATGAGCTACTGTCACTATCGCTCCAAGTTGCCTTCATTGCTTTCTTCTTGAATTTTCCCTAAATCTTCTTATTGGGCAATCGGCAACTACATGACCTGTCTTTTCACACTCATAGCAAATAATCATGTCTTTCTTGTGCTTTCGTGGCCAATTATCATCCGACTTCTCATCCAACCAAGATTTCCCTTTATACTTTTCAGATTTGAGGAACTTCTTGAACTTGTTGGTCAAATGTGCCAACTCATCACCACTATCTTCTTCTTCATCACTTGAGCTAACATCATCCATTTTTCTCACAAATAACTTATAGCTATTTTCTAATTATTATTTTCTTCTTCTTCCCTTAGGTCCATCTTGAGCTCCATCTCATATTCCAATAATTTTACCACTAAATCATCCAATTTCAAATTGTTGATATTTTTTAATTCCTTGATAGAAGATGTGAAAATCCTATACTCTTTAGGGAGTGACCTAAGAATCATCTTCACTTGATCATTAGAGTCAATGTTTTCCCTAAAACATTAAGTTGATTCACAATTATTGTGAATCTCGAAATCATTTGCTCAATATCTTCACCAGCTTCCATTTTGAAGTTCCCTAACTCACACATGAACCGGTTAGTCTTTGACTCCATGACTTGGCTTGTGCCCTCATTGACCATTTCCAAATACTTCCATAATTTATATGCATTTCCAAACTCCGGAAGCTTTTTAATTTGACTCCGATCAATTGTACAAAGAAGATGACCGAGTGCCTTAGTATTTCAGGAGGCTTCCATGAAATTCTCATCGGACCATTCAAAATGTGACTTCGGAAACTCCACACCATTGCTATCCTTCATCATTTGCATTCTTGTACCATTTTTGACCACTTTGAAAGATTGCATAACAATGGCTAGAAGGTAGTTCAACATCATCATCTTTCAATAGCTGTAATCGGTTCTGGCGTAGAATGGAGGTCTAGTGGTTGAAACTCCTTTGGCAATATTCATTGAGTAGCTTGTAGATGCCATGATCTATTCTCGGACGGTTAGGTCTTTGTTGAGAATATCTCTCTCGGATACAAATTGAAATTACCTACAAACATACAATAAACACAACTCTATACCCAATGGGGTGAATTAGGTAATGGACTAATATTATGGAAATAAAAATTCTTGCCAATTTTACACTTCTAAGCTAGTACCTTTACCAATTAAGCTTATGTCAATTTTCCCAATCACAATATATCGCCCAAATGTAAGTTTCTAAATAATATGCATATATAAAATAAAACCTCCAATAAATAAAGAGTTTATGGATAGAGAAATTGACATCGTTGATTTATAGTGGTTCGGCCAACTCTTTACTTACGTCCACTCCCCTAAGAAACGCTTGAAGATTTTCACTTAGTTGAATCTATAACTTACACTGCGTTTTTCGTGGCTCACTCGCAACCAAGAGTTTTTTCCCATAGGTTCACTCCAAACCTTTACACAAGAGTTTTCCAATGGCTCACTATTAAACCCTTACAATGAGTTTTGTCCCCTAGGTTCACTTACAACCTTTTACAATATTCACCTTTTTTAATATGCTCACTCACAAAGGGATTTCACAACCTCAAGTGTATAAGAATGATAAAGTTTATAATACCACTTGGGCACTCACAAAGATAAAGAAGATTTAATGTGAGTTGCTAACCCAAGAAATCTAAGCTCACTACAAATGATATGAAAGTGTTGTGTGAACTTGATTATGAGAGTGTATGATGAAGAAGCTTTTGTTTACTCTTTGTTTTTTTCTTAGAAGAAATTATATGAAAGATCAAGAAGCAGGCAAAATCGAAATAGGGACTCAATTTATAGAGAATGAAAGTTATCCCTAATGTGTGCGCTGAGGCTGGTATGTCAGTCTACATAGGCCGGTATACCGGTCTGCCATTACAACGATTATAAAATATTACTCTTAGACACCGGTAAGTGCAAAAAAGACTGATTTACTGACTGGTATGGATATTGTCGGTTTCGTAGAGCATTCAAAATACGAAGGTTTACAGGTATGAATGCCGGTATGCTATAGACCGGTTCCAGTAATTGTGAAAACTCCACACTAACCTATATGTGGGATCGGTTGGAGTAGCCCAGTTCCAGAGGTGATGCAAAACTGCTCTGAACAAAATAGGGTCACCGATATGACGGTGTGGGGGATCGATATGCCGGTCTCAGTGCCAAAATGAAGAATTTGAAGATTAAAAATATTTTGCACATGACCCTAATACATCTAAATAAATGTGCATATGTCTTATGAGCTCAGAGACTTAAATTATCATCTTACTTACAAAGAGAGCCTTAAGCTAAGACCAAATAAGATATTCTTCATTTGTCCCTTGAGTCTTCACATTCATTTGCTTTTTACCGCCATTGTGCTTAGACATCTTTTTATAATGTCCGCTATAGCTCGTCGAAGTCTTCTAGTGTTGCATCATCAAAATCTATCTTGAGAATATGTCGCTAAAAGTTTTCACATTCATTATATATTGAGCCATAATTTCATTTTTGCTAAGTTCTTACACCTTTTAACATTTCTATGAAAGTAAAAAATAGAGAGTTTAACCATCTTCTTTATCATACACTCTCCTAATCATAAAAGCTTACACACTACATCTTTATACTTGTTCAGCGAGCTTGAAAATTACCTTGTTAGCAACTCACATCCTTAATCTTCTTTATCCTTTGTGAGTACCCAAGTTATATTGTAAGATCTTCTTTATCTTTCAAACACTTGTGGTTTTGGAATTACATTGTTGAGTGAGTATACTCAAAATGGTGATTCTATTGTAAAGGTTAAAGAGTGAACCTATGGACAAAAGTCTTGGTATTCTTGTAAAGGTTTGGAGTAAGCTTAGGAACAAAACTCTTAGTTGTGAGTGAGCCACGGAAAACTCATAGTGTAAAGTGTGGAATCACTTATGCATGGTGGAAATTTTCAAACGCGGTTTGAAGGAGTGGACGTAAGCATTGTTGGTCGAACCACTATAAATCTCGGTGTCAATTTCTCTAACCCTTACTCATTTTATTCATCACAAGTTTTATTTTATATTTGCATATTGTTTAGAAATTCGCATTTGGTAATAAATTATGATTGTAGAAATTGAACACTAAGCTTAATTGGTAAAGTTACTAAGTGGCTTAAAATCGTAAAGATATTTAATTCTGTAATTTTTGGCCAATATCCAATCCATCATCCCCAGGTATATTTAGTGTTGTTTGAGTGCTTTTAGGTAATTTCATTTGGTATAATTAGTGTTGTTTGAGTGCTTACAAGTAATTTCAATCATGTGTATTTTTTCACTCATGCATGATGCATGTTCATAAGAAAGTGTCTGATACCATTTACCTTCCTGCATGTGTCGAGTTATTAATTAGTAATTACAAGCAACCACTAAGATATAAGGAAGCTCACAGTTTGATTTGATTGAAATAGGTGAGCTGAAAATGAATGCCAGAAAGAAATGGTGAATATTTTCTTGCACTTACAGACCTTCACCAGATTTGAGTTTGTGGTCTGCAGCTGTGCCAGGTCACTTGAGTGAAAATGTGAAGAAATGGAAGCCTTGTGCACCATATCCATGAAAAATAATTATTGTTTTCTCTTCTTTTGGTTATTGGAATGATCACTAGTACATAAGCTGAGATGTGATAATCAAAGTAAGTTGCATCACCATTCATGGAGTTGGAGATTCTCACATCAATCAATCCTGATGCTATGATGCATGTAGTCACCAACGAATTTTTTGTTCTTCACGCGTGTAGCAATAAACATTTCCTTTATCAGATGACAATTGTACGATGCAAGTGTTTTCAAATTTTTATCTTTGACAAGCGGTAAATATATTAGTATTTATTACTCATTTAACTTAATATTTTATAAATATCTCGAGTTTTGTGAGTTTTTTGATGTGTTTTGGGTTCATTTTACAGATAAAATTAACATCGGGACTCAATGGGATCAAATTAGGACGAAACTGACGAAATGTGGAACAAATATGGGCAAAACTGGAATTACAAAGCGCGTCGCGACACTGAACCTGCGTGTCTCGACGCAAATGAAACAGAATGTACCAAATTGATTACATATGCGCGTCGCGACTCTAAACCCAACGCGTCGCGACGTGAAGCCTTGAGCGTCGTGACTCTCAACAATACACATGATCGCGTCGCGACGCTGGAGCTTGCGCGTCGCGACGCGCCCACGCGTCCCAGGATTCCAGTAAGCTTGCTAAAGAATGAACCAAAGCCCCTATATAAGAGAGCTCGTTCTAAGCCTTAGATACAAGTTTGAAGAGAGTTTTAAACCCTACTTCTAGAGCTTCTAAGGTGATCTTTGAGGGAGAGTAAGGCACATCAAGCATCATATAGCATTGTTATTCAACATCAAAGAAAAGGAAGGCTTTGATCTTCAATAGAGTTTATTATTTCCTTCTCTTTATGATGTTTTGTTTAACATTGATTATTAACCAAGTAATCTCAGCTATGTGTTTGTGTTGTAACTAAATACATTATCTAGGGTTGTGATGAAACCCAATATTGATAATTTTATAAATTAAATTACTTTATATCTTATGTAATGTTTGGCTTATTTATCTCGAATTTAGATCTTAATGCTTTTTGTTGATTGATCACCGATAAGATTGTTGTGGTAAATTTAGATGAACTTGAAAAGGGGATTTTAGGTTTAGCCTTAAATTCAATAACACACGATCTCATTTTAAGGGATTTCCCTCCATGATAGAAATATACATGTAGGGTGTGAGTAGCCATAATTGGAACTTGACCTTAATGAATTTGGGATTTCTTAGTTAACATATAAATATAGTTAAATGAGTTACTTTGAATATTTGTATTCGACCATCGAAAGAGGCTTGTAGATACCTATGTGTTCCAGGTTAATAAGTCAATATATTGCACAAGTATAGGGTAATCAATTCATCTTTAGAAGAATATTGGGAGGATTCACAATCCTGGATATTTTCATATCATTGATTAACTTTGGAATCTATCATATTTTTTAATTATTTATTTTAGATAAAATCATCATCCAACCAACAACTACAATCAATTTCAATTAGATGCTTGTAGAAAATTAGCTTCAATAATTAATAGCATAAGTAATAAGTCATCGTGGGATCGATATATTTTATACTACTTGAGCGATACGTGCGCTTGTGTAACGTGTGAACACCGCGATCAGTCTTCCACTGTTTGTATTTAGAAAAATGCAACTTTTCTCACAAACCCAGGAGAATGCTGTAAAGTCATATAAGTGATATGCTTCAATGGTACCATTTGTGTACATTTTTAACAGCATGAGTATCAGCAAAGCAAGATATGTCATTACAACAACAAATAAAGGAGCTGAAACTCAACTTTCTGATTGCAGTTTAAGCTGATAATACAGTTGCCTCAGCCATAAGGCTAAGAGGTTATATTACAAGAGGCTGTCCCATTTAAAAGATCGGGATTCAGCTCTGTTTGATCTTTCTGCAGTCCCTTTCGAAAGCACTCGCAAATACCTATCCATACTCAAATGGATGTACAGAAAAATCCTAAGATTACTTATGAAAGTCCTTGGCAAAATCAGTATTGCTCGAGAACTTAAGATCCTACAATCCGCGACAGAAACTGCCTTCAAACTTGCACACCATTGCAATAGCTGTATAAACCATCTGATAACATTTTTGCAGGTTTCGTAGGCCCATTTTGGTACACGTTCTCCTTTGCAATTCCATTACCAAGCTTAGCGGGGAGATTTCCTTGACTGCCAGAGCTTTGTATTTGTATAAGAGTATCTAACTGCCCACATGCTGCTGCTATAAGCCCTGCATTTGACACAACAATATGATGATTAACAAGATAATATTTCATAAATATGAAGAGCTTTTCTGCATATGTAACTCGAACCAATCAACCAAGTGGATAAATGTCTATCAGCTTTGGGCACACGGTCCGTCACGATTTTGTTATTGGGCTTTTTAACCCAAAATGTGGCTTATAAATCAGTCCAAAAACTCCCTCATTAATGATGTGGAATGTTACAACAATGCAGCAAATCAAATTAGGTCAGGTTTGATAAATCACAATAATAATTTTTCCTCAAGTTTTTCCACTCATCTTAACTAGTTAAACAGAAGTTCCATTTAATAATAACCACAAGTTTCTCAGGATATTGTAAAGTCAATCACAGCTATCTTAAGAAAGCATTTAATAACGATGAGAAATGTTACCTAAGAACAAAGCAGAGGGTTTTCCTGGCCTAGATTTGTATTCAGGATGGAACTGAACACCAATGAAGTAGGGATGGTTCGGAAGTTCAACAATCTGCAGCATAAGTAACATTGTTGGCTCAAACTTGTAAACTATCAAAGTATGCATCATCAAAGTAACTTAAGAGGAGAATAATTTTACAGATGAAATCCCATATACCTCCATGCGTTGGCCAGTCTCATCCTTGCCAGTGAAAGAGAGACCGGCATTTTCAAAGAGTGCTACCATATCAGGATTCACCTCGTACCTATGACGATGTCTCTCGTCAATGAAAGTTCTATTTCCATATCTGATAACACACACAGCACAAGGGTTAGCTAATCTGCGAGGCGCAGAACTTGCATTACTATGTCAAATTTATAACTGAAACCATACTTCTGAATTTATGTCAAAAGTGAGATAATACTCACAATTTTGCAGATTTGCAGTCCTTAACTTGGAAATATGTCCTTCTTGATCCAAGACGCATGGTGCCTCCCATATGAGTTTTTGAGCCCTGTTTGAATGGCAGAGAGTTAAAAAGGTAAGCTAGATAAGTTATTTGATTTCACATTAAACGACACACAGATACAAACCTCTGGCATAAATATAACACATGGATTTTTGGTGTTAGGATCAAATTCAGTGCTGTTAGCATCTCCCAGACAAAGAACAGATCGTGCAAACTCAATGACAGCAACTTGCATTCCCAGACAAATGCCAAGGTAAGGAATTTTGTGTTCCCTTGCATACTTGGCTGCGAGAATTTTCCCTTGCACTCCTCTATCACCAAAGCCTCCTGGAACAAGAATACCGTCGGCACCCTGAAGACACAGTCTAGTTAGAGCAATGCTAGAGAAAGTTGCCAACGCTTGACGAAGAATTATGACAGACAGCCGATTGAATCAACTATTTTAAGACCAACCTTAAACAACTTCCATGCAGCCTTATAAGCATCAGAATTCTGCTAGGAAAATATTATTTGTCAAGATGTGAACAAAAGTAAAAGAAAAATATTAGTTACAACAGATGGATCAGAACAACCACTAACTTCCTTTTCAGTTGCATCTTCAAGATCGCAAGCTGGAATCCAATCAATGACAAGTTTTTTGCCGAGATCAACAGAAGCATGTAAAAGAGCCTGTAGACAGCGTAACAACTGTTATGGCCAGCAACAACATCATACATTAACATTCATACAACAGCCAAATTCAGACCATATGAATTATAAAATGAATCAGTACGCATCACATGAAATTCAATTTGACAAAATTTTTCAAATCTCTGAAAGGATGGAATAGGAAAATCTACCTTCAATACAGAGAGATAGGCATCTGAAAGACTTGTATATTTTCCAACCATGGCAATTCTGACCTGCAAAAGACCAACACATAAAGATGAGACCGTGGCAATAATCCTTGAAAAATGTATAGCTTGAATTTGAGAACTGCTGGGAGACCCACTGGCTCATGTAACGCGTCACAGATTTCAGCCCTTGAACTCCATTCCATTAAGGAAGGCTTCTTTGTAGTACTGCAAATTATTAAACACAATTGCGTAAAAATTCGTGGATATGAAAAATAATGCATGTGGATGTACAGAGCTTATATGATATGATGAGCGATCAATATATCATATTTATTATTCCTAAATTTTATATTTTGTGAGTTAATTCGAGTTTCTTGAGTGTTTTGATGTGTTCTTTGTGTTGTTATAGGATGAGATACATATGGAAAGGCATGGATTTGAAACGTCGACAAATCATGGTATTATGCACCAGTGATCTCTTAATTTAAATAACCTTCAGTATTTTTATCATAACTTTTTCATACAATATCCAAATGCGATGATTCAAGTTGCATTGGAAAGAAGACTCAAAGACGATCGTGTACATATAAAGAACATATAATTTGGCCAAGGGACGAGAAAGGTACAAGTATTTTAAATTACATCTCAAAACTAGTCCGAATAGAGTGTCTGGGCGTGCGAGTGACACACTATGCCACCTATTGGTGCACCAATGGCTTCTCATTGGAACACCAATATGCTCGAAATCCTTATTTTAATGAATTTATTAAGAAATGAAATCTTCCAACAACTCCTATATGCACAAGTTCGTCCCAAACCCTAAATATTATACAAAAGAAGCCTCATAACTCAATTTTGGAACCTCAGAGCATAGAAGAACACCTAGATCAAGGCAAAAACAAGTGCTTCGATTGGCGTTGGAGATTGAAGACGAATATTGCAAACAATAGTTCTTTCTTCTCTTTTCTCTCCAATTTATCTTTATAATTTCTTGTCTTGTATCTATGATTAGCTTGCGTCTATTGAATATCATGAGTAGCTAAATCATTACTCTAGGGTTATAATGGATCTTAAGCACTATATTTAATTAAGTTTCATCTTTTTATTCTTTTAGGTTTGTTATTTATTATTTATTATTCTATGTGCTTTGATGCATGTTTTATTTGTCTGGCCAACGATAAAATAGTCTTGGTAAAAACTTAGGAACTCGATGGAGGGAATTTAGGTTAACCGTGGGAATAATAGTGCATGATCTAGTCCTTTTGAATAGATTTCCCTTCAAGATAGAAATATACATGTTGGGCATGCGTAACCACTATTAGAACCTGATCTTAATGAATTTGGTTTAAATTAATTAACCAAGACATATAGTAATTGGTTTAAGTTGAATATTTCTACATGACCATCGAAAGAGGCTTGTAAATAGTTTAGTGTTTTAAGTTAATAATTCATAACAACTACCCAATTGAATGAATTGTGCTTGAACCCATTGTTTGTGTGTTTAGGTGAAGTTACAACCCTAAATTCTTATATCATATAAGGTTTTATCCAAAGTTGTTATTTGTTCTTTATTTAATCTTCAGTTAAATTAGTTTAATCAACTCCTTCTTCAACTATTTGTTTAGCTTTAGTTAAGTAAGTTTAGTTTTAGTATTAATAAGAGAAATAATAAGTTCATGTGGGTACGATATCCGACTAATAGTTACTATATTATTTAAGCAATACGTGTGCTTGCATGCGATTTAAAATCACGATCATGATACAACCTAAAATTGGAAGGATGAGAAGTGAGAGTGATAGACAAACCCTTGAAGGTTCAGTACTTTTAAGATTGCTTCATGAGCCTTCTGATCCTAACAAAGACGAGAAACAGGCATGTGAGTTTTAAGAAATGGCAACTACATAAAAAAAAAAGTTTAAAGACTACTACAGATTTACTTACTCTTAAAAGCAAGGGAATATGCCATATGTTGGGAACATCATAGACAGTGATGATGTTTTCTGCCTGGAAAGCATGAGGTATTAGTGAGCAAGAATCTGACAAAAGCAGATTATTAACATTGAAGTGTAACACTAATAAGATGTTTATCACTTTAATCAACACACCGGAACATGGCAAAACTGAGAAAGCTTTTCCTTTACATTCTCGTCAAGTGCCTGAAAAATACAATATGATTTAGAACCAGAGGCCAACATTCTCAGTTTTTTAATTTTTTTTTTTTTTTTTTTGTGTGTGTGTGTGTAATAGAGATAGAGATAGAGATAGAGAGATCAATCTACCTCTGTGCTGCGACAGGCTAAGATATTTGGTGTCAAACCCTGACTTCTGAGTTCCCGAACACTGTGCTGGGTTGGCTTTGTTTTCTGAATTACATGGTAAAAACGTATGTCACTTTTTTCATTAGCTTTATAGCTAATTCTAATTGGTCAAATTTCTGTAGCTGTATAATAAGTTACCTGTTCACCAACAACATTAAGAACTGGCACTAGGCTGACATGAATCAAGCAAAAGTTACCAGGACCTGAAATAAATAGCATCCAAGAAAATGTCAACTATTCACAAAATATTAAAAACAAAAAGGACTTGGACTGAATCATATAGAGTTGCGCAGGAAATATTCTTACCCACACGATATGAGAACTGCCCCAAAGCCTCGATAAATGGCATGGACTCGATGTCTCCTGCATGCAGAAAATTATCCTTCAGCATAAAGAAAACAGGAATTAAACAGCTTATACCAACAGAAGGATATAAACATGCTGTTACTATACCTATAGTTCCTCCCAATTCTATGACACAAACATCTGCTGGACCTTCCTGTCCATCCACTGGTATCATTGCAACTCGCTCAATCCAATCTTGAATTTCATCAGTAATGTGAGGAACAACCTACAGATGGCAAGACCACATAAAGGACATAAATTACACATGAATTTTGTTGTAAGAAATAGCAGAATATGTGACAAGCCCCCAGGGGTGTGGCTTTGTGGAAAGGCTTATGACTTGGTTTTCAGGTCCTGCATTCGAGTCCAGTGGCGTATTTCTTACAAGAGCCTGGGGCAACCAAGGGTTCTATCTGCTCCGCTTAAGCCCGAGTCAGGTGAGTTAGCGGCTGAGTTTCCAAAAAAAAATATATATGACAAAATATGCACTAAAATTATACCTGAACTGTCTTTCCCAAGTAATCTCCCCTTCTCTCCTTATCGATAACAGACTGTCATATAACAAGAAAATGTACGAAAAAAATATATTAGAAACTGGTATCAGCTAAGTCTAATGATCTTTGGCACCTCTAGCTCTGACGTACGAAAATTAGACAGTAGATAAATTAATCCAACACACTTGCCTGGTAAATCTTCCCAGTAGTGATGTTATTATCACGGGTCAACTTGATATCCAGGAACCGCTCATAGTTTCCGAGGTCAAGGTCCACCTTTCAGAAACCAAAGTTAGAAAAAGAAAATTCATTAGCAACAACCTGCTTCAATTAATCTCTCATCTTTTATAAGATTTTAACACTTTAGCTCATTGCTTGTCTATAAACATCATATTTAAAATGCAAAATTTTGAGCTTTCAACTCATATATTTACAGTAGCTAATCTAAAAAATCCAGGAAACTGATCCAATACCACTCCATTTCAGTAAGCATGGGAAAAGGTAAACGTAGACATGCAGGTCAAAAATTAACAAATACCACCAAGAGAATGCAGAAACGCGAAGATATTCTCTAAAATACAACAATACATAAAAGAAAGGAAAATTCTCTGTACCTCGCCGCCATCATCCAAGACAAATACTTCCCCGTGCTCAAAAGGGGACATTGTTCCAGCATCAGTGTTCAAGTAAGGATCTACAACAAGATTAATAAATAGATTGCAGTAAGTACAAGGGTAATATTTGACAGTTCTGAACCAGGAAGAGGCAAAACAGAAATTGATGCAGACACATTAGTCTAAACAAAGATACATATATTGCAAATTTACACAGAAATAAGTAATCATCTTCTGATCATGGAGATTTGCAAAACATGTTTAAGAAAATTCAGCTTCCTCCTCAATTAAAGAAGTGGTGAAATAGAACAACAAAATGCATAATTATCTTATCAGCTGCAAAACCAACATATTTTCAGCATAAATTGCCAAAATACATGAAAGATTTGATCCCCAGAAAAGAAATTTGAAAAGACAAAAGATCCAGGATGTTATTTAAAACATTTATTCAAATACTTAAAGGCAATTAATCAAACTGCTTCCAAGAAAATTTAAAAAGAAAAAAGAAAGAAAGGAAGTAGAGACCAATCTTGATGGAAGTAACACGGAGTCCACAGGCCATAAGAAGAACACCAATACTGCTGGCTGTGACTCCCTTTCCAAGTCCACTTACTACTCCACCAGTCACCAATACATACTTCATTTTCTTCATGGTTTCTGCTTCTGTTTCAGAAAATATATAACAGGCATGTCATACAAATTATTACTAGTAAATGACATAGCACATGGAATATAAAGAAGAAGAAGAAGAAGAAAACTGGAACCTATTCTTTGATATTAATTAATTAAACTGTTGTGTGTCAACTTGGAGTTAAAATATAACTGAACAAGGGAACTTATATAATACTATTTACTTTATCTGCTTAATTTTTTGTCTTGGTAGTTTTGGATAAGAAGCTGCAAAGAGCATGATCTAAGCAAAACAAACTGTTTTTGGGTAATTAATATATAAAACAAAGAGCTCAAAGGAACCAAGAAGCTCTCATTAGCTGGCTCAAAGCTGTAGAACAAGAGAGAAAAAGAAAGAACAAGAATGCAATACAAGAAACAGATTGAAACTGGGTTCTGGTTTTGGTGAGTGTTGGCGGCTTTTTATATACAAATTGGTGAAATTGCCGCCCTTAATCAAATTTATTACAAAATTAAAAATTAAAAAAATTACACTAATTTTTCGTGCGGATGCAAGTAAAATACTAGTATTTTATTGTGTATATTTTTAAAAAAAATTTTACACGACAAAATACTTACGTGCATGAGCACAAAAAATTCATGGGAATATCCACACCGACTATATATATATATATATATACATACATACACACAAAAGAAAAAAATACTATGTGGTCTTAACATGAGGCCCTTGTTTCTTTTTGTCTGTTGTCTTGAGCAAGGAAACTGTGAGCCCTGTGACGGGAGGCAGGTCCCTGGACTCCGCACCCCAATATCAATAATTTTTTAAGATATATTTTCTGATACCCCATTAACTACATTAACTAAACTAATCTTCTTGTTAACAAAAGACAAAAGTTAAATATTAAAACTATGTTATGTCCATGTTACTTCGGTTACAGGCTTAATTATGATGACTATTTCATTATAGTCTTCAAATCTTCATAATCATACATTATATATTTATTATTTAATTTACATCTGGTAATCGAGAGAGAATCTTGGATACTCCGATAACAATGCACCCTTCAACTAAATTTCTTATCATGTTTTTTTATAATGTTTGGTTGAAGTATGCCCTTGGCAAGTTATATTGAACTTAGTACCTAAATTTTTTTTCATGATAAATAATTTGTCTCGCTTAAATGAAATCATATTCTTATCTCTCTCTAATTTTATTTCATTTTATTTTTTTAAAGTTCGATAACTTTTTTCTTGATATTAGAATATTCACCATCTGTCCCAATCGTTGGTCAAATTGGACTTTTAGAAACAAGGTTGAATTCACATGAAATGTGTATATATATATTTTTAATATTACATTACTTGTCTAATAAATACCAACAGTAGAATTAGAAATATAGCCTATCAAATTCCAGCACTAAAATTTTGTCGCTAAAGTAAAGGCTATAACTACTGATATATAGCCTACTAAATCCAGCACTATAAGAAAGTTGGTCTTCAGGGACCACAATTCTCATAACTAGAAATATAAAATTTGGTCGCTAAAAGGGCGTTAGGATTTTGGGGACGGATTTTTTCATTTTGCTTCAAAGAGGTAGAAATTTTACTTCTACAACACGTGGGGAAGCTTGACCCTCGCCCTCACTTTAAATATATTATTTTTGGTTCATCTATTCAATGTATACAGGTTTGACGAAGAATTTAAATTCAATGTTAAACTGAGTTAAGATAGGTTTTTCGTAATCTATTGGCACGTATATTTTCATCCTAATATACGGTTAAAATTCAATTATATTTAATTTAGGGAATTTGGTAAAATTAGCTAAAAAAACTTTTTTATTTGTCAAAATGAGCAACAATATTTGGATTTTGTCAAAATGACTATTTTCTCCTAAGTCTACCCCAAACTCTTTCTTTTTCTTTTTTTTTAACTTTGGATATCTGAAGTTATGACTTCGCTATCCGAAGAAATTTGAATATCCGAAGTATTTTTTTGGTATTTTTATAATATTTCCCTTTATATATATATATATATATATATATATATATTAATAAAATAAATTTTATTTATTTATGATTTATTTTTTGAACTAATTTTTCTAAATTCTTTTTTTTTGTTTGCTTTTGAAGTTATGATTTATTATACAGTAAAACAATTAACTATACATCAAAATGAAAAAATTACAGATCAAAATCAATGTCAGTCAATACATCATCAGACCTAGTGTCTCTTTCAGCTGACATCTTCCTTATAATTTCTAACGTCTCATGTAATGATCGCTCTATTCTTTTCTGCCGATCCTCTATGCTCGTTTGCCGATCCTCCATTCTCTTCTGTTGATCCTCCTCTATCGCAAATATGCGATCATGTAACAAAGTGATTAATGGATCACCTGGAGGATGAGAAGCCTGAGATGGTCCAACGTGAGATATGTTGGACAATTATGACCCATGGCGTCACTATTTGTAAAAGACATTGTGATTTTTGTACAAATTAACTATGTGACAATGGAAATTGCTATTTTATCATTTTGTAATTAGATTACTTGTATATATATATAAGTGATAAAAGTCCTTATGAATAGTTCCGGATTATAAGATATGAGACAGTATCAATCCACGAAGGTTTAATCATTAAATATCCCTAGTCGTAGTATTATCGAGACTGTACATCGATAATGCGGAATAGACTAGTATTGCACTTGTGCGTGTTATGGAAGCGTAACATCATAGTTCTCATATATTTAAGTATTGGATACTTATGCAAGTGTGATAAGAGGTTGTGTTTGCCGATGGTACGAAAACAGCTTCGCTCTGGATAGACCCCTCAAAATCTCATTGGTAGTATGACTATGTGTCTATGGGAATCCTATTCAGGGTAGGTGTATTTGGTCTTAACATGAGACTTGCATCGCTAATACTTGCGACAATCAATACGCTTTGGTTTTGGTCGTCCGGGACTTTAACAGGTTCTGTGTACGCCTTTTCTGGGTTTATTGAGAATCGTAGTGTATTGGGTGTGATGTCAAGACAGAAGTATCACTTCAGTCATATGGAAATGTGCTAGCTCTTGTGATTTTTGCCACAAAAATCACACACTCATGCTTCCCTAGCTCACGGTTTCTTGACAGAAACCAGTGAAGTTTTTGCCCCTCCATGGGCGTGAAGAAGAGAGAGATGAGAGGAAAAGAGAGTTGTGTGAGAGATATGAAAAAGTGTAATAGATTAAATGATTTCTAAAATCATTTACCATATATAATTTTTGATTTACAAAAAGTCAAGCAATTAATGCTTTCCATCTACTCACATCAAGTCACATCACTCAATCAATCAAATCAAGTGACAAGTTGTCACATCACTCAAAGTGACTAATAATTTGACGATTGATGCAACTAGCAATTTGACGCTTGATTTGACTTGCGTGCCGCACTCGAATTCGAAATGCGAATGCGCTCGCAAACAATCCTGGGCTCGGGTTCGCTAATTCCAAATTAACGAATTTTCCGTTGCGTCGTAATTAAATGATTACGCCTAGCGAAAAATTCACGTCACTATTCACGTCGCTAACGAATTAATTCTAAATTAACTCGTTCGAATCCAATTAAAATCTAATTTTAATTCCGCGTCGAAATCCAATTTCGTTTAATATATCAAATATATTAATTTCTCGATTAATTCCAAATTAACCGTTATCTCTCTTTTAGAGATATTTTATCCCAGATAAAATATCTCCATAATTAATCCCAGATTATTTTTCTATCTCTTCTAATTAATCCCAGATTAATTAAAAGTGCGAGTCATACATCATCGGTGAATCTTTGGGAAGCGACCCATGACATCCCCAGATATGTTGGCAATAAATTCGGTCGTCGGACTATCCGAACACGTAAGTACCTCGTACTACGTTTATACCGATTTACAAGACAAGGTTGGCTTCTAGCAAAGCGCCATGCCTACCCAATTCTCCAGAAATATCCTTACAGGAATAAAGGATCTATATCAGGCGTAGTATACGTAGTATTGCGTATTTCTGTCCAGTATCGAATGATCACGTGCTAGGCATGGGGCTGAAATTGTGTCTGCCCCGTACGAAGCACATGTCGGATGTATGGTAACTAGTCTCTATAATCGGATAAACATGACCTTGTTATTTTATCCCGATGACTGCAGTACTTAAGAGTACTAGTACCGTATCCTACGTGACCATCATCTCCATATGACTGGAGTGACACTTCCATCTTAACATCACACCCAACACACTACGATTCTCAATATACCAGCATTGGCGTACATAGAACCTGTTAAAGCCCTGGACGACCGCAACCAAAGTATATTGATTGTTGCAAGTATTAGCGGTGCAAGTCTCAAGTTAAGACCAAATACACCTACCCTGATTTCGGACTTCTATAGACACATAGTCATACTACCAATGGAATTCCGAGGGGGTCTATCCAGAGCGAAGCTGTTTCCCGTACCATCGGTAAAACACAACCTCTTATTACACTTGCATGAGTATCATATACCCAAATATATGAGAACTATGACGTTGTGCCCTCACAACGCGCACAAGTGTAATACTAGTCTTTTACGCATTATCGATGTCCAATCTCGATAATACTCTGACTATGGATATTTAATGATTTATCCTACGTGGACTGATACTGTCTCATATCATTCTCCGTCCAAGAACAAATCACAAGGACCTCTCATCATTTATACATCTAGGTGATCTAATCACAAATGATAAGAGTGCAATCTCATTTGTCACATAGTTAATTTGTACAACAACACAATGATCTGTACAAATAGTGACGCTATGGGTCATAATTGTCCAACAATCTCCCACTTGGCCTATAGCCAGTCACTCGAGTGTCTTACACCCGAACTATGTATTGTTGGCTCAAACTGCTGAGAAAAGGCTTTCGTCAGCGGATTTGCATGATTATCATCTGATGCGATTTATACGATCATCACATCGCCACGATATATGATCTGAACGAATCAGATGAATATCAAAGTATGTATCTGGATCGTTGATGAGACCATTAATTCTTTAGCCTGTGCTGACGCCTAGCTCAGCTGCTAACAGAATTATATCTAATCTAATTAGATTTATTATCGACCCAAATGGTTTCTATTGCCGCCTCAGCTGCAGCAATAACCCGCATTTGTTGTTTTTTCGGTAACAGTATCTTGCTTGGAAGATTTCCAGTTCACTGTTCCGTTATTCAAACTGTATAGTACCGTTTGCGACTTATAGTCGTCTTATCGGTTAGGAAACTTGCTACAGTGATCCCAGTCACTTCAAGTACTTTAACCCTTTGTCATCTCGTGACAAAAGAGAGAGAGTAGTAGTAATTTGGGAGTTTGGGAGTAATATATCCTTTATTGTGATATGGGAGTTTGAGAGTAGTATATCATTTAGTGTGATATGGGAGTTTGGGAGCAATATATCCTTTAGTGTGATATGAGAGTAGGATTAAGGGGGAGTAGAATATCTACATCTACATGCATGAGAGTTTTATGAATTTAATCTGCTTTATCTTTTCTTTATATTCCCTGTTCTTTTCACGGTATGTTGCTGTTTGTGGATGTTTCAGGTAAGTAGATTTGGTAGCTGAGGTGACATTGATTTCAAGACTACTTGGTTAGGTATTAGATCGAGTCTTTTTTTAATAAATCACTATCTTGATGGTTGACAGTCGGATATCTTTTCTTTTTGGGTCATTTACCGTAGTCTTTGTATTAGGTAGTGTTTTGTCACGGAATGCCAAAGGGGAAGATTGTTAGTTCCATTTTTATTAGCAATGTCTGTAACAAAACAAGTTCAATTGAGTTGTTATAAGTCTTGAAGAACTTGGAGCAATTGGACTGGTATTTGGCAAAACTGTGTATGAAGATCAGACATGTGTTAGTGCTACGTTCGTTGAAGCATTCGAACGTGTGGCGTTAGTGTCACATTCGTTGTTGGGTTCGAACGAAACATTCCAGAGAGCAAACGTTCGAGGTGCGTTCGAGTATGCATTCGAACGAACCCTTCTAGAGAGCACGCGTTCGAGTGGCGTTCAAATGCCCGTGCGGAATTGAGTTATTTTGGACGCGTTTTCAAGCCAATTCAGCACAAGGAAACCCTAGCTCTTGCCCTACCTATATAAAGAAACACATAGCCACATTCCCAAGTGTTGAAAACGTATTATCTTAGCCAAAAACATTCATAGCTTTCAACCTTCTTGATTTCACCTTAAAGACTTCTTATTTCTCATGTCTTCTTTGTGTTTGGTGAAACCGTTCTTTGTTAAACCTTCAACACAACTAAACTTAACTTCATGAGCCTTCAGAGTTCTCTATGAGGAAGATTGGTAGTCAGAGCTCTGGCGTTCAGAGCTTGCAGAGTAGATCCGCTCAGAGACTTCAGAGGTTCTGAAGAATCCATGGAATACGGGCTCGATGAGTTCTTCGAGTTCTTGCAGTCTATAGGTACTAGAGTTGGTGGAGTTGTCACCATAGGTATTTTATCATCGCTGTAAGTATTTCTCTGTTATAGTATATTTTGGGCTGGTAGCCGAGATACCTAGAGTGGTTTTTTTACTCGCACGAGTTTTCCACTTCAACACCAAAATTAATGTGTTAATTTTTTGTGATTGATTTATTTTTTGCTTTAATATTTTGTTTTGATTTATTGCTATTAGAATTAAGGTTGCTTGTTGAGAATCCGTAGACACATTAATTAGGATTTGTCTTAGTTATTTGTGATAAATTCCGCATAGGGCCAGAACCTTGGATAAATACGAACTTTCAGTTTTAATAAGCCAATTTTATCACATCCAGAGAGACAAACAAATTGTGTGAGATCAAAATAGTCGGTCCAAGTGGGGAGTGTTGTAAACATGTATAATATATAGTGTGGTCCCCATTACTTTATTCTCTTATTGATTCGATAATTAGTCTTTAAATATTTTAATTTATCCTACATTAGTTAGAGATAACTATCTCTAACCATAACACTTCATTGTTAGTATAAATAACTCTTGTAATTTTATTTATTCAGAAATAATAAAGATTACAACTTTACAAGGTATTTTATTCTTTATTATTTTCTTTCATCTTTTATAACATTATGTAATTTGTTTTCTTATAATTGAAATTATATGAAATATAATAGTTTGACATTTATATAAACTAGTACAGGGTTTGTTGTAAATTCCTCAAATTCATTAAATAAGATATGTATATGTATATGTATACCATTGGAATTCGCAAGGGGTGTATGGGAGGTTGCAACCCTTGGAGGGTTGCAACCCACCCCAAGGGGTGCCCTATTGGCACCCCTCCATGCCTTATAAAAGAAGGCTTTTATTCCAAATACAAATATACAGAAATATACAATCAATACCGAAGAATAAAAAAGAGGCATTGTTGTTTTCTTTGTTTTGAGAGAGAGATCCACCATTTTGTATCCTAGTTCAAACACTTGTTAAAGAGTGCTCCTTGAACAAGTAGAATCCAAGTTATCCTGGGAGAATGTTGGCAATTCGAATCCGTAGAGCACCTGTGACGGGGCCAATAAGTTCTTAAGGACAGAGATCTTCTCGACTTGGATTGTTTCTGTAATCCCAAATTTTCCAGGTTTTGTCTTCAAGTTTTCTGGTTTTAGGGTTTTGCATCTAGATCTTCTTTTGGTAGTTTGATCTGTTTTGATTTGCATGTTATATTACTGTTTAATGACACTAACATGACAACAATCTTAAGAACTTATTGCTCTAGTGTTATTAGATAGTAATTCGCATGTTAGGGTTTGTTTATTTTCTGTAAAATACGAACTGTGCATGAAAAACCCGTAGGGCGTTCGAACGCCCGACGCACGCGAAGGCATAAATTTGAATTTTCATAAGAACGTTCGAACGCGTCTTCAAACGCAACTCGAACACAAGCCTTTTTCCTTATAACGTTCGAACGCGTTCTCGAACGCTATACGAACGTGAACTCTCTGGAATCATTCCGTTCGAACGCGTTCTCGAACGCTATACGAACGTGAACTCTCTGGAATCATTCCGTTCGAACGCGTTCTCGAACGCTACACGAACGTGAACTCTCTGGAATCACTTCATTCGAACGCGTTATCAAACGCAACACGAACGCACACACACTGGAAGTCTCGTTCGAACGTAGATACGAACGTGACACTAACGAATTTGTCCTGGAAGTATCATATATTACAAACTTTAATTAATATTAACTTGGTTCATCATATACTGTAAACACATTAATCTTGGTAGTATAGACTTAAGTTATTATTAAGTTGTTCAATTATCACAAGCATTCACATAGTGATAAAGTTGAAACTAATTGTGTGTTGCATAATTGGTTGAGAATTTAAAGTGTAATTTTACACAAGTAATTCCATCCAATCTTGATTGACATATATATCTACATTTATCGTATATCACTTTGAACAAGGTCATTCGTTGATCGTTGTGAAATTTGTCTTTCGTAGACTAATTGACCCTGTTGATTTTCCAGTTACATATGGCTAGCAGAAATATCACGGTACCGGTCTCTCACGGAGAAAAACCGGAGAAATTTGGTGGGGCAAATTTCAAACAATGGCAGAGCAAGATGCTGTTCTACCTGACAACTCTCCAGTTGGCTAAATTCCTCAAAGATCCTCCGGGTCCTGTGGAGGGTGAATCTGAATTGGCCAAGGTAGAGCGAGAACAGACTTGGATGTCTGGAGACTTCTTATGCAAGAACTACCTTTTGGGTGGTCTTGACAATACCCTGTACAATGTGTACCAAGGCATGATTTCTGCGAAGGTTCTCTGGGAATCTCTCGAGAAGAAGTATAAAACCGAAGATGCCGGACAAAAGAAATTTATCGTGGGTAGGTTCCTTGACTACAAGATGGTAGATTCAAGGACGGTGATGTCTCAGTTGGGTGAACTGCAATTGATCATTCATGAAATACTGGATGAGGGAATGAAACTTTGTGAGATGTTTCAAGTTGCCGCCATAATTGAAAAGTTGCCTCCATCATGGAAGGACTTCAGGAGCTATCTGAAACACAAAAAGAAGCAGATGAGCCTTGAAGACCTCAGTGTTCGATTGAGAATCGAGGAGGACAATAGGATGTCCGAGAAGGCCAGCTACAAGACTTTGGAGTCTAAGGCCAACATCATTGAAGGTGCAAAGGGTAGCAAAAAGAGAAAGAACAGTGGAGATGACTCTGGGAACAAGAAGTTCAAGGGAAAATGCTACAAATGTGGAAAGAGCAGTCATATGACAAAGGACTGCAGAAACAAGATATCTCAGGACAATGGCAGGAAAAATGAGGCCTATGTCGCTGAAGATGAGCAGTTAACTGATGAGATTTCATAAATGAATCTCTCAGCAGTGGTAACTGAAGCCAACTTGGTTGGGAATCCGAGAGAATGATGGGTAGACACTAGGGCTACTCGTCATATCTATGCTGATAGCAAGATGTTTTCCTCGTATCAGAAAGGTAGATGGCGGCGATCATCTGACAATGGGAAACTCGTCTACCTCTAGGGTGGTTAGAAAAGGCACAATGGTTCTGAAAATGATATCCGGAACGGAGCTTACATATGAGAATGTTTGCATGTTCCAGATATTCTGAAGAACTCGGTCTCGGGTTTGTATTTTTTTCTGACAAGATTGTATTGACCGAAAATGATATCTATGTATGAAAAGGATACCTCGCTGAGGGCCTTTTCAATGACTGTCAATTGTGCTATTAATAAAGCTGAAACTTATGCTTATATTATTGAGTCACAAAATGTATGGCATGAGAGGTTAGGACATGTTAATTATGATACAATGCGTACATTAATTAACATGAACCTTATACCTAAATTTTCATTGATAGCCAGCATGAGTGTGAGGCATGTGTTGAAGCAAAAATACATAGAACATCATATAACGAAGTTCTGAACCCTTGGAACTTGTACACACTGACGTGTGTGACATGAATATTGTGCAAATAAGAGGCGGTAAAAAGTACTTTGTCACTTTTATCGATGAAAACACAAGATTTTGTTAAGTGTATTTGCTGAGGAGCAAAGCTGAAGCTATTGAGAGCTTTATACACTGAGAATGAAGTTGCAAATCAACTTGGCAAGTAAATCAAAAGAATCAGAAGTGATAGTGGTGGTGAATATGTTTCATCATTCGGTGAATATTGTTCTGTGCACGGAATTATTCACGAAACCACTGCTCCTTATTCTCCTCAATGGGATTGCTGAGTGCAAAAACCGAACGTTGAAGGAATTGATGAATGTCATGTTGACTAGTTCTGGCTTACCTCAGAACTTGTGGGGGGAAAGCCCTACTTTCCGCGAACTACGTTCTGAATAAGCTTCCTCACAGAAGATTAGACAAGACACCATATGAGTTGTGGAAAGGTTATGTACCTTCCTACAAATATCTGAAAATGTGGGGGTGTCTTGCCAATTGCCAAGGTGATGGTTCCTAAACCTAAGAAGGTGGAATAAGACCCAAAACTGTTGACTGTATATTCATCAGATATATTTGCAATAGTAATGCATATCGATTCTTGGCACACAAGTATGAGATTCCTGACATCAATCCAAATGTGATGATTGAGTCAAGGAATGCAATATTTTTGAAGAGACATTTCCTTGTAAGGAAAGACAAAGAAGAGAGTCTCAAAAAGATCTGTTGATACTGTCAAGGACAGTGATCAAGTTGACCAAGAGTCAGATCCGATTTTCTGACATATTTGTTAGAAAATGAGCCTCAAAGCTATAAAGAAGCAATGTCTTCTTTGGAGGCACCTCTGTGGAAAGAGGCGATTATCAGTGAGATTGATTCAATCCTACAGAACCATACTTGGGAGTTGGTTGATCTTCCTCCAGGTTGTAAGCCACTGAGCTACAAATGGAAAGATGAAAATGGATGGATCAATAGATAAGTACAGGGCGAGGTTTGTCATAAAAGATTATAGACAGTAAGAAGGCCTTGTTTACTTTGACACCTATCCACCAGTGATTCGTATCACATCAGTAGAATGTTTATAGCCATAGCAGCTATATTTGGTCTTGAAATACATCAAAAGGATGTAAAGACGTTATTCTTGAATGGTGAATTGGATGAAGAGACTTACATGGAACAACCAGAAGGGTTTAATGTTCCTGGATAAGAACAGAAGGTGTGCAAACTTGTAAAATCCTTGTACGGATTAAAACAAGCACCTAGACAATGACATGAGAACATTGACAAAGAGATGTTGTCAAATGGGTTTAAAACCGATGAGTGTGATAAGTGTATATACGCCAAATCAACTCAAGAATGATATGTCGTTGTATGTCTCTATGTAGACGATATGCTGATAATTGGTAATAATCATGAGTTGATTCAGTTTACCAAGAAAGTGTTAACCAGCAAATTTGATATGAAAGATTTGGGAGTAGCTAACCTAACTCTTCCTCTATCAAAGAATACTGGCTTAAGCATATCGCAATTAGAGTATTCAAGGATCATCGGAAGTCTGATGTATCTCACGAATTGCACACGAACTGATATCGCTCAAGCTGTGAATAGGCTTAGCAGATATACTAGCAATCCAGGACATAACCACTGGAAAAGCCATAGTAAGTGGTTTGAGGTATAAGAAACTTCAAAATATGGGCTACATTACGAGAGATATCCTGCTGTTCTAGAGGGATACAGCGATGCTGGATATCTGATATAGTGGATTCTAAATCTACGGTTGGATTTGTTTTCACACTTGGTAATGCAACCGTGTCATGGAAATCCTCGAGGCAAACATGTGTTGCCCAGTCTACTATGGAATTTGAGTTCATAGCATTAGACAAAACAGCGGAAGAAGCAGAATGGCTTAGAAACTTCCTGGAGGATATTCCTAGTTGGGCCAAACCGGTGCCAACGATTAGCATACATTGTGAAAGCCAATCGGCTATTGGGAGAGCCCAAAATACAATGTATAATGGTAAGTCTCGACACATACGTTGGAGACATAATACCATACGTCAACTGCTCTCAAGTGGCATAATAACGATCGATTATGTCAGGTCGAAGGAAAACCTAGCGGATCCACTAACTAAAGGTTTACCTCGAGAGCAAGTTGAGAAGTCATCGAGGGGAATGGGCTTGAAGCCTATAATCTAAGAATTGTCACTGTGGAAACCCAACCTAGCTGACTGGAGATCCCAAGATCTAGGTTCAAAAGGGACAACAGAAACTTTGTGCAATTCAAAACAAGCACTGAAGAGTTTTGTACTCTTTCCCATTCCGATAATGACGCTGAGTGCTGTCTGTCATTGGTTAGGATAAGCTAAGGCTTTTAATGATCACTATATTAGGAGATGAGTCCTAATGGGGGTAAAGACAAATTACCTCTTCATAGTAGATCACCTATTTCAAGTAAGAAGTGAGGCCGCTTCCATGGGAACCTTTAAAGGCGGGTTACCCTAAAGTGCTTGATGAATCCGGGACCGTTGTTCAGGGCCGAAATGAACACAACCGTAGAACGGGAAAATGGTCGAATTAAAGCTGTGTGTTGGCAATTGTCTTGGTTTACACCAACGGCAGAACAGTTCAAGACTATGGGTCACTGGTTTGCCAAGTAAATCCGATTGTCACTCACTAGGAAAGGTTCAAGGCGAAAACTACCTATTTCGATGTAGCTTTAGCTCACGGTATCTCTCTCACGTGCCTGAATGAATATTTGAAGAATTGTGGAGGATTCTTGTAAATTCCTCAAATTCATTAAATAAGATATGTATATGTATATGTATACCATTGGAATTCTCAAGGGGTGTATGGGAGGTTGCAATCCTTGGAGGGTTGCAACCCACCCCAAGGGGTGCCCTATTGGCACCCCTCCATGCCTTATAAAAGAAGGCTTTTATTCCAAATACAAATATACAGAAATATACAATCAATACCAAAGAATAAAAAAGAGGCATTGTTGTTTTCTTTGTTTTGAGAGAGAGATCCACCATTTTGTATCCTAGTTCAAACACTTGTTAAGGAGTGCTCCTTGAACAAGTAGAATCCAAGTTATCCTGGGAGAACGTTGGCAATTCGAATCCGTAAAGCACCTGTGACGGGGCCAATAAGTTCTTAAGGACAGAGATCTTCTCGACTTGGATTGTTTCTGTAATCCCAAATTTTCCAGGTTTTGTCTTCAAGTTTTCTGGTTTTAGGGTTTTGCATCTAGATCTTCTTTTGGTAGTTTGATCTGTTTTGATTTGCATGTTATATTACTGTTTAATGACACTAACATGACAACAGGGTTCACGTTATGTGTGGGTTGAGCATATATTTTAGGTATTGATCTTGTAAATACTCCGAATCTTGTCGATTTTATAGTCTAAATGAGACAATTGGTTTATTTACACGTAATATTTATGTCTCGTTCGTTTGTCTCTCAGTTCTCAAATAATATTTATAATTCACTGTTCAACAGCTAATAGTCAGAGTATGTATCCTATAGCATAATAAAAAATAAAAAATTCATGAAATAAAAGAAAACTAATGAAAATAATTCAAAATAAAATAAAAAATAACAATAGACCTGAAATCCAAAAAATTGGCTAGGTTTTATGAGCGACTACTACTTATAGATCTTATTTTAGTATGAGATTATATTTTTATATTGTAATAGATTTTTATTTTAATAATTTAATTTTAAAATTTAATAATAAAAACGTTAATTGTAGTGATTATGTGCCACATATATTTTTTTATTTTAATAGAATATTACACTATATCTTTTTATTATAATAGGTAATAAAAAAAATTATAGAGATGAGGTGTCATATGAAGCGAATTAAAATATTTACAGTTTATATATATATATATTATATATATATATATTATATATATATATATTATATACGAAATTTTTAAAACTCGAATATACCCGCCGCATATCATTTTTAGGATCGTGTTACCAAATATCATACGAATTATATGGATCCAATATAAGTGCCCACTCTACCTTCTTTGCAAATTCTAATTTTATTATTATTATTATTTTTTCAAAGAGATTCAACAACGTGAATTAAATACAAGCACCATCTTTGCTCTTTTCATTTATAATTTAATTTTCTTTAAGGGGATTCAAACACGTGAATTCATAGCTACTTCCCTCTCTGTGGTTTATACTTTATATAACTCAATAAATAAATATTAGGTTTTTTAGTGTAGGGAAAATAAATATATTTAATCAGGGTGATTTTTGTAAGATAATTTATATTTTTCTTTCAGAATTTTTTTTCTAATTCATATATAAGTTAGAAAAATTTTCAATTTTTTTCTATTAAGTAGTAACTGTCTAAAATTAAGAGATAAATTTAAAAAAAAAAAACAAACAAACAAAGAAGTAAAATAATAAAATATCTTAAAATAAATTAAATTAAGATTTCAAGATATAAAGTGTTGACGGCTGATTTTGGTCTCAGGGGCAATATAGGAATATCACTCCCGAGACAATCCTCCCTCAATAGTGAATTTGTTTGGTTATGGGGGACCAAAAACAAACTTAGCAAAAGACAGATAAATACGCCAATCGACAAAGAGATTTAACGTGGTTTGGTGGATCTTGGTCCGACCTACGTCCACGGGCACAAAAAGGATGATACTTTTATTACTCAAACACGCTTCTCAGCTCTCTCTTTTGTTTATAAGTCTCACAATAATGATCTTGATCTCCACTTTTAACATTTTTCTTATGCACACTCTACCCTTCTATTTATAATAGTGTAGAAATCATATTCCTATTTGTACAAGAATTTCCTAGTTGAAACAATTTCATTTTCCCATAAGGATTCCTAGTCAAAACTATTCCCTTTTCCCATAAGGATTCCTAATCAAAACTACCATTACTTTCTTTATCATACTAGGACTCTGACTCACCAGTTTTCCCCATGAAAAAAGGATAACTTGTCATCTTATCCGCAAGAATAGGGTGTCATCTTCTGGAGCATATCTCGCTATCTGGTCGGTCTTCATGAGGTCGGTCATAATAGTCCTTCGAATTGAGAATGATGTTGTCGATCTGATAATGGCCGGTCATCCGATCTTAAGTGGTCGGGTTACCGATCATAAGCGCTCGACCCCTAACTCATGTGGTCGGGTCGGTATTAATGATCTCGATCAACAAGGAAATTTACCCTTTTACCCATCCCGTGCTGCTTAAAAATCATAGTGCTTAAAAACACCATCAACATCTATCCCCTAGTTCTCGGTAACAACGAGTTTGCGAGTTGATGCCGGGAACTATAAAAAAAAATGGTGTGCCGATGAATCCGTCGGTGGTCACTCCAGGAACCGCAGAGAAAAATGCCTTGGCTGTAAATCTGGTCCTTCCTGCTACCTTCATGTGCTCAGTCAACGAGGATCCCGAAATCTACCCGTGGAGAAAATGCTTTGCCCTTATGCTGATGACGATCGACTCGGTGGGACGTAACCCGACCCCGAGCTGAGAAGAACATTTGGCTATGGGGGAATGTAACCTCCCCAGACCAATAGAGGGCCGACCATGGGGGAGATGCTCTGATCCCATGCCGAGGATAAGTCTCTCGGTGGGACGTAACCCGACCCCGAGCTGAAAGAAAGACTTGGCTCTGGGGGAATGTTACATCCCCAGTCCAAAGAAGCCGACTCGATGGGACGTAACCCGACCCCGAGCTAAAAGAAAGACTTGGCTCTGGGGGAATGTTACATCCCCAGTCCAAAGAAGCCGACTCGGTGGGACGTAACCCGACCCCGAACTAAAAGAAAGATTTGGCTTTGGGGGAATGTTACATCCTCAGTCCAAAGAAGCCGACTCGGTGGGACGTAACCCGACCCCGAGCTAAAAGAAAGACTTGGCTCTGGGGGAATGTTACATCCCCAGTCCAAAGAAGCTGACTCGGTGGGACGTAACCCGACCCCGAGCTGAATAAACAAGTGGCCTCGGCGGAACGAAATCCAGCCCCGAGCCGAATAAACAAGCGGCCTCGGCGGAACGAAATCCAGCCCTGAGCCGAATAACCAAGCGGCCTCGGCGGAACGAAATCCAGCCCCGAGCTTGATAAACAAGCGGCCTCGGCGGAACGAAATCCAACCTCGAGCCAAATAACCAAGCGACCTCGGCGGAACGAAATCCAGCCCCGAGCCGAAAATAAACATCGGTCTCGGCGTTTCAAGAGCAGACCCGAGCCAGAAAGAAACATCGATCTCGGCGGTATAAGAGCAGACCCGAGTCGGAAAGAAACATCGGTCTCAGCGGTACAAGAGCAGACCCGAGCCGGAAAGAAACATCGGTCTCGGCGGTACAAGAGCAGACCCGAGCCTGAAAGAAACATCGGTCTCGGCGGTACAAGAGCAGACCCGAGCCGGAAAGAAACATCGGTCTCGGCGGTACAAGAGCAGACCCGAGCCGGAAAGAAACATCGGTCTCGGCGGTACAAGAGCAGGCCCGAGCCGGAAGGAAACATCGGACTCGGCGGTACAAGAGCAGACCCGAGCCGGAAGGGAATATCGGTCTCGGCGGTACAAGAGCAGACCCGAGCCGGAAAGAAACATCGATCTCGGCGGTACAAGAGCAGACCCAATTCGGAAAGAAACATCGGTCTCGGCGGTACAAGAGCAGACCCGAGCCGGAAAGAAACATCGGTCTCGGCGGTACAAGAGCAGACCCGAGCTGTAAAACATATATCAACAAAACGGACTCGGCGGTACAAGAGCAGACCCGAGCCGTAAAACAAATATCAAAACTATTGTGTGGGCCACAACAAACAAGCATAAATAAATGTCAGCCTAAGACAGAAGAGGTCTTACTCACATTTTTGGGATCCGTTGTCTTTCTTGCAACTCTACAAAGGTCACTACAAGTAAGGCTCTTCTTTATACATCCTCTCTGCATCTCAGCATTCCATGCATCCGACCGGATGACTTCCACTATCAACTTTGGTCGACCTCAAAAACCGAATGGTCTGTGTACACACTGAGATAGCCTTCTTTCACCAAGTCTTCCACCTGGTCCCGCAGGTCTCTGCACTCATTCGTGGCATGTCCCCTTACGTTATGGTAGATACAGTAAGCCCTACTATTTCCCTCATCAATCGGGAACCTCCTTAAATTAGGCTCGGCCAACAGACCTTTATGCTGGTTTTCCCGAACTATCTGGGCCATAGGTTTGTTCAGGGGGGTGTATACTGTCCTCCCCGCGACACGGTTGACTTGGACAGATGACTTTATCTCTTGAACATGATTACTCAGAGGTGTCGGTCTGAGTTTCTTCTGCTCCGGGACCGGTCTCCTCAAATTTTTGATCGAATCTCACTGATTGTCTGACCTGAGTATCTTAGCCTTTCGGGTGTCTACTCCCCGGACAATCTTTTTCTCCTCCTCTATTAAGATAAACTTCCTGGCCAACTCCAGGGCAGTGGCATAATCCGATACGTCTTGAATTCTCAGGTGAGTCCACAACTTCCCGACCTTCAGACCTCCTTTGAGACTTTCTAGCGCTTCCGATGACTCGTACGCTCCGACCTCGAGCACCAAATTGTGGTACCTTTCAATAAAATTCCTCAGGGGCTCATCATCCCCCTGCTTCATCAGTCTCAATTCTCCTACCATTTTCTTTGGGACGCATGCCCCTTTGAAGTGCCGAATAAATGACTTCCTGAGTTGCGCGAAGCTTCCGATGCTCCCTGGGGCTAGACTCTGAACCACAGAATGACAGATCCTCCCAAGTTTAGGGGGAAAACTTTGCAAACGGCATCCCCTACTACTCCTTGGACCTCCATTAATAGGACAAAACTTTCAATATGAGATTTTGGATCTGAATGGCCTTTGTAAGGCATCATGGATGGCATGTTGAAACGTCTTGGGAATTTTTCCGACCTTATTTCTTCTGTGAAGGGAGATTCAACCTCGTCGTCCCGAGCATCTGATGTATCATTTTAGGGGTTTACTCCCCACTTGGCCATTTCTTTTCTTAACCAAGACTTTATACTGCCATCTGTGTCACTATGCCGCCTCCCGCGGCCTTCTTCGCGTCTGTCACCACGGGTGCGGCGTTCCTCATGACTTGAGACTTCCCGTCCAGTTTCACTATCCTTCATGTTTCCCCTTCTAGTATCGCGAGAGCCATCACAGGATGAATCTGGCGACTGTCTCCCCTCTTCTTCTTCCCACGTATCATCTGTTTGTAAATCTTTTTCTACCACTACGGACCTCAATCCGTAGGGACCCTTCCTCCTCGGTTCATCGTCATCACTCACATCTGCGACCCTTTTTCCTTCCGCTATTTCGCCTCTCCTCCGACTGGTTCCGGCTTCAAGTTTCTCATTATTGTTCTCTTCCATCCTCTCCAGTTTGTTATCATGGATTTCAGAAGGATTTGATTTTCCTCCCTATCTTTCCTCATATTTTCCTCCATTTTCTCCATCCATTCTGCTGTTGAACTCCCTGATGACTGGCGATTTCCACCTTCTGCCATTGTCTTACCACGCGAGCTATTTTTTGTTGAGTCCCCACAGACGGCGCCAACTGTTGACGGCTGATTTTGGTCTCAGGGGCAATATAGGAATATCACTCCCGAGACAATCCTCCCTCAATAGTGAATTTGTTTGGTTATGGGGGACCAAAAACAAACTTAGCAAAAGACAGATAAATACGCCAATCGACAAAGAGATTTAACGTGGTTTGGCGGATCTTGGTCCGACCTACGTCCACGGGCACAAAAAGGATGATACTTTTATTACTCAAACACGCTTCTCAGCTCTCTCTTTTGTTTATAAGTCTCACAATAATGATCTTGATCTCCACTTTTAACATTTTTCTTATGCACACTCTACCCTTCTATTTATAATAGTGTAGAAATCATATTCCTATTTGTACAAGAATTTCCTAGTTGAAACAATTTCATTTTCCCATAAGGATTCCTAGTCAAAACTATTCTCTTTTCCCATAAGGATTCCTAATCAAAACTACCATTACTTTCTTTATCATACTAGGACTCTGACTCACCAGTTTTCCCCATGAAAAAATGATAACTTGTCATCTTATCCGCAAGAATAGGGTGTCATCTTCTGGAGCATATCTCGCTATCTGGTCGGTCTTCATGAGGTCGGTCATAATAGTCCTTCGAATTGAGAATGCTGTTGTCGATCTGATAATGGCCGGTCATCCGATCTTAAGTGGTCGGGTTACCGATCATAAGCGCTCGACCCCTAACTCATGTGGTCGGGTCGGTATTAATGATCTCGATCAACAAGGAAATTTACCCTTTTATCCATCCCGTGCTGCTTAAAAATCATAGTGCTTAAAAACACCATCAACATAAAGTCTTAACGAATCCCTAACTACCATTGTATGTGAGTAGTGGTTATATTGAAAAACTGTTTTCTACGACCAAATCATTGACGATTTTTTGATGGAACTTTCATGGAACTTTCCAACCACCATAACTAAACCAATCCAATATAATATATTGAAGATTTTATGCGTTGTCTAGGCTCATTGACAAGGCCATGTGGATTTTGAATTTTGATACCCCACCACACTTTGTTATTTTCAGTCTGCCCCCATTCATTTATTGTCCTTTTTCAATTTCTGTAAAATCACTTCTGATGATGATACCCTTCAAGTAGATATGTAGAATCACTTTTCAGATAACCTAGCTTGAGCACCAGTACATGGTATCAATGTGGAATTTTATAACCGTTAGGATCCATCAACTTAGTAGATATTATCCGTTTTAGACATTCAGTTTATTACAGGTTTTGTTATTAGATTTTACAACCTAAAGAGTTTATATTAAGTTTAGAGATTCGTGGATGATACGTGTCAACTATATAGGCACACATAACTAAGTGTTTTGTGATATTTATGATATTTCGAAGGATCTTGACCTCCCAATAGGGCAATTGGAGAAACACTAAACCTCTCAAACAACTTTCATTGACTATTAATCCGCTACTTTTTAATGTTTTATTATTCCAACTCAAAGAGCTTAAATAGACATTGACTCTTATAAGTCATGTATTAGTGGCTTATAAATTAGTTCAGTATCCTCACGCTAATAAATGTATGATATTACAAATTTATCCTCGCTTTATGGTTTTAATAACTTTATCTATGCTTGATTTGTTGGCAAATCTTTTCTTAATTGAAATCAGGTAGATTTTGGCTCTGTTATCCAAAGATTTTGTCTTCCAAGAACAGCAAAAATATTTTGTAAAATTTATTTGCTATTCTATGTCATCATTAATGGAATTTGGTCTCCATTGTAAAAGACATTATACACTGAGTCTTTCAGATAAAGTCATAGTACATGTTATGATAATTTAAAATGACCAATTAATGCATGCATGTATATGAATTGATTCTCGGTTTCAATTGAGTAAGTGGGGATGCTTTTGCCTTCTGCTATTCTTGGAATAGCAATAGAGGTTCATAATTTGTGGTTAGGCTTAAATATTATTATTTAATTAGATTGAGACTTTAAGCCTTTAAATAATATTGTTTAAAAACTAATATAGATATTAAGCTCCCCAACAACAGTATCAATTGAACCTTCAGTATGATATTAGAGTAATTTAATTTATTGTATGGTAGGTGTACTATTAAAACAATTTTGAAATGACACGCTTGTATTAAATCTAAGCGACAAGGTTAACAAGATACAAGTAAAGATAATAATCGGTTAAGACGGGTCATGATTTTCCAATTTATGTTCCATCCCAATTATGGATTCAAGACAATAAAAATCATCTTAAATCCCATATTAATTTTGAAACCAGACGAAATATTATCCAAAATTACCGACCAAATGGTTTGGGATATCGAATTCCGATCGAGACAAAAAAAAGGAGATTCGGAACAATGAATTATCCCAAAACCCTTAAAAAATGATTTGGTATTCAGGATTTTCTACTATCCCTACCCTAAATCCAAACCTAAAATGTTATTGCAGCAGAACAAAACCTCATCTCAATCATTTTTTTTTTTTCCCAATGTTTGCATGTGTTTTTGTCTTTGGAGACCATGTGGGTTTGATATAAGCTGCCTGGAAAATTTGATATAACATGCCGACAACATTGACATTGATAATGCAAAAACTCAATTGTTGCTCATGTTACGTGAATATATATATGAAGTTAAAATGTGTTTCACAAAATTAATCAATCAAATATTTCTCACGCACATTTATAATTTTGAAATAAATCAATCATCTCTCGTGAGTTCACGTTAGAAGATTTTATGAAACGTCTCTATATAAGACTTTTTTGGAGGTAAAAGAAAAGCAGCAGTCAATAAAGGCAGCCTGTGTAGTATACGTGGAGAAAGTCTTTTATTTTAAATTTAGTAATAAACACATAAATAATAGAGTTGTGAGAAAATTAAGAATCTCAATCAGAACAAGATTTAGAATACGTATTATTTGATAAGAAATTCGATATCAAAATTATATAGATAAAAAATCCAGTAATAATTTGAGATGATTTATCATAACTCATTGATTAAAAAATTTTAAATTACGATTGGAATTGGAGATTATATATTATTCGATACGAGATTCATGATGATTTTATTTATCTTGATTACACAATCGAGTCTGACCAATTATCAACCTTGATATAAATAATATCACCTAATTAGATAATTAAATGATGACCTGGTGATATCAATCCTATTCAAAATATTCTCATGAAGGAGAAAAAGGCCGATAGTAATGGAAGTTATGGTACCAGAAGCATCATAAAAGCAAACCCAAAAGATTGTCCAACCATGCAAACAAGTCATAAATCTTACGAGCGTGAAAATCTTTGTGTAATAATAGCCCTACGTAATCATATTTCTTTAATACAAATTCACATCAATCATCCAATTAAACTAAACATTTTTAAAAAGTATCTTGATGGGAAAACTATCCAAAATTTTTTTTTTTTTTGAAACGTTGGAAATTCTGCCGTCAAATTATCTGATCCGACCTTAAACGGAGCAGGTAAAACCTTCGGTTGCCTTAGACTCTTATAAGAAATGCATCATTTGGTCTCGAACTCAGGATCTGACAACCAAATCATAAGTCCTTTACCATTAAACCACATCCCTTAAGGACCAAAAAAAAAAAAAAAAAAAAAAAAAAAAAACCTAAATTCTCATAGGCAAATCCCCCATATTCAAAACTCTTGGAAATTATTTAAACTTAGACTACATAATTTTTTTAATAAGGTCTTGATATACTGCCAAATTAGTAACTCATCACTAACACGGCTACCTTTATGGATGAATTGAATTAGGTTAGCATATGTCATGCCTTAACATCTCTCACATGATTATGTCACCAAGACAATTGTTTTTGTCAAATGGGATAGTGTAAAAAGAATTATCCAAAAACATGATCCGATTCTCAATTTAGATTTAGGTTTGAAAAAGGAATTTGAGTAAAATAATATAATATCAACTTGCGTCCAAATAGGTTATTGAAAGTCACCGAGTGGAAAATTTTCTACTTTAAAAAAACAACTTAGGATTAGGCCCAATATTTTTATCTTATAAGCCCACTCGGCCTTAGTATTAGGACCCATTATTGCCGAGACTTCGAAGGAGAAGACACTGGATTGATGTGGTCGTCTAGTTGATCAAATATGAAGAGGCAAAATACTAAGAAGTATGTATCTTGGTCTACATAATGTCTCACAATAACAATATGCATATTGAATTTTATTGCTAAATCAATTATGGGCCAGCATGCATTTTTTTAAGCAGAATTCAAGTCATTATAATTCGTTAAGGGAATTGCTATCTCCCTTTAAATAGAAATCCCTGATCTTGTAATAAAATAAGGACCAAATTATCATAATTAAAAATAAAAACAAAAACAAAACTCTTATATATTATATATTAAAATGGGTGTTTTTCTTATCTTTTGATTTGATCATCATTTTATTAAAAAACAAAAAAAAATCCCTTATTAAAATATTATTCTATTTAAGTGATAGAATGTCATTACCATTTTCCTCTTTCCTACCAAAAACATTAATGAAGAACGTCAATGAAGCATAAATTCACCTCTAAAATGGATTCTCCATCTGGAAAATATGCCTAACAAAAAATATTATGGTTAGAGAAAATGAAACTTGATGAGTATGAGCAATGACATTACATTTTTTATTTTTTTATATTTTACTTTTTTGTAATACTTAATAATTGATTATGAGATATCATAGCCCTATAGAGCCATCCACTTTCCAATTCTTAATTTTTTTTTTAAAAAAAAAGGTTCAAATCATGTACCAAGGAGCCATAATTACATAAACAAATACAAGTACTTGTTAGTCTGCAAAAAAATCTATGCTCATATGGAATGGCCACCAGCAGTTAGCCCATTTCAATGTAATAGATACTAAATATACATTTACTGTCCCACCAAAACTTTAAAAAAGAAAAAATGTATTGTTTACATTTGTTAATGGTGGTTTTTATCCTGAGAAATGTTCGATTATGGAGAAGGAGTAGAATGAGTATTGTATTTGACCAAATATGGATAATAAAGGCCTAAGGGTCTTGAGAGATAGACGGAGTTTAACAAAAGGACCCGACCTAGTGATATAAAGGAGTTCTTCCAAGAGCAGAGCGTGTTAGGGACTAAGTGAGTTATCATACCGACCTGACCTAGTGAAGGAATAATGGATTTGGGGCTATTAGAGAATTTGTAGAGCCCGACCTAATGATGTTTATTCATGTCGACCCGACCCGATTAAGAAAACTAGATTGAGTTTTAACAAGTATCATCTGTTTCGGTATACCGACTCGAAGAACGACGATGGTATCTCAGTCCGACCTGCATTGAAGTCATATGACGTATGCCCTAAGTGAGGAGATAAACTTCTAGAGGGCTGGGTCATATAATATATGCCCTATCTGGGAGTTTGGGCTTCTAAAAGGCTAATGATGACAGAAGTTGATCAACGGCTCTCATGGGAGGAAGACTTTGCCAGCTATTTATAGGACTAAACATCACCAGAGTAGTTGAATCATGGTCGGTAATGTCAACAAAGTGTGTAACAGTGGCTAAAAAGTTGTAATGATGGGTTTCTGCTGACAATGTTGGTTGAGCCTAATGGCAGTACAGCTGTTTTTTGAGTAGGGGCTGTAGACATTGCATTTTTTGCATGAGCCCTATGATGAGCCTCGTATAGAGGCACTACCTGAAAAGTTACGGAAGTTGCGAAAAATTAGCACCTCATTGGATTCGGACTCACTAGCCAGCCTTGGACTCGCTCAATCAGCTGCTGCTTCAAACCTTAGCTTCGGCCCAAAACCCCATACAGCCCATCCACGTGGCCCAAAACCCCATGCAGCCCATGCATAATCTTCCCAAATACGATAAAATCTCATTAGTTATGAGAGCATCACCACTTTCCAATTTAATGAGATTTTGGGATCCCATCCCTACTAATTTAACAAGATTTGAGATCTCCTCATCACCAAATTTATAAGATTTTATTCCCAAAATAATTTGATAATATATTTCCAAAATAAACATGATTTGTTTCCCTATTTGGAGATCTCTTCAAATCATTATAAAAGGGACCAAATCTTGACACAAAATGGGGAGTGGTGGCAATCCTAGAGAACAACAACGCAAACAAAAAGAAGAAAAATGGGAGATCACCGAAAAAAGAAAAAAGGAAAAAAAAAAAAAGAAGACCGAAAAAGCAAAGGGGAAAAACAACAACACCGGAAAAAAAAACAGATGGACAAAAGACCCAAAAAAACAACAAAAAAACCCTAAAAGTCGTGAACCAGCATGGAAGAAAGCTGTGAAGCAGCGTGAAACTGAGAGGAACCAGCGACAAACAGCCGGGTATGCGAAGCCCTACATAAAAAAATAGCCAAATCTCTGGCCATATTTATTCTTCGGCATTTCGTTGCTTATTTTTATTCACTTTTATTGTTATTTTATTATTTCGCCTTTATTTTGTTTATGTTTGTTCATGTTGATGATTATCCGTATATGTATGGTTATATTTTTTTTATGTCCGTTCACGTTGCATTGATGATTATATGTGTCATTATCCTTTGCGGTATATCGGATGGAAATGTTAGGAAGCGACCGCGAGTGCGCAGCGGAAAATTAAAATTATGATGCCGCTTTCCATTTGCCCAAGACCCATTTGTTTTGATTATTCTACAAGCCTAGGCATGTTACTATATATTCTAAGCATAAAACTCATAAAACATGCAAAGAACATAAACCTAAACATGCTAACTATCATAAGAACTCTAATTAAAATAAAGAAAGAAAAAGACTTATTTGAACCGTAGGCTCCTCTAGTCCTCCCTCCAATCTACAAGCTTTTCTCGAACTTAGCAAGCTCTTTCACGTTCCAAAGAGCCACCCAAGTGTGTGGCCTCCAAAGATGCACACACCAAAGCCAAAACGCAACGACAAGACTACGCCTCGAGTGCACGGGTATTTTGCCCTTAGTGTTAGCCTAGGCAAATACCTCAAAACTTTTAACTCGAGGTTCCTCTAGTCAATTAGACTTAAGGATCCTCAAAATCAGTGGCTTACTCTTAAACTTTAGAGTTGCTCACTTATATAAACCCAAAATATGAAAGGTTTTGGTGTAAAATTTTTTGAAGAATTCTTTGGGTTTATATAGTGCTCCAAAGACAATAAAATTAATTAAGAATCTGATGTGGGATAAAAGCTAATTTAATCTTAGCCATTGGATCTTAATTTAGTTGTTTAATGAGATTATAAAACCCTAATAAGAGTTTGGGCCGAATTGGAATTCAAAACAAATAACAAATTTTTTTTTACTATTCATGTAAATAGTATTTTTTTTATTCCAATTCCCAAAGTGCCCCCATCGTCATTCACCAATCCCTAAGCCACTATGGAACCTCATAAATGATATGTTCAATAATTAAACACATTGAACCATTTATGAACAATTCCTACAGCAATCATATATGATGTTATATTTGTACTGTGCACTGTTAACCATTGATTTCGACTTTGTTGTGTGTGACCTTTTGGGTTCCCCTCAAGTTGGACATGAAATGAATCGTGATAATTTAATCAAACATAAATTATCCTTCGATCAGATGGTCGTTCGATTTCAATGACCAAAGTTGACATCTAGCAACATGCCAATGCCCCCAAATGAGAAGGAAAGATATATATACCCATTCTGTATGCGATTTACATATGATACGGTCCATCGCCTCACTGTATCCCCACCTATTGACCTAGGGTACGGAAAGTGTATACCCATATGGTCAAAGGTATAATGTTGATAGTGTTATGAATCGTGCTAACCAAAGAATCTCACATGATTCTTCCGCTGTGGCCACAGTCTCAAGCATTGATCACACATATCAACCCGCGAACTGGAATACTACTCTTATAAGAAAATATTATCCGAGAGAGTGGCGATTCTCTGTTGTATCTTTACAAACTTCACGTGTTTCAACAAATGACCCAATTATACCCTTATGACCGAATCTTTTGAATCGGGGAAGGAGAATTTCAAAGTTATTTGATCCACACATAAGATTGTAAAGACCTCAAGTCTAAGGACTAGTCATATAATCGATACATGAAAGTTCTCACAGACACATAGTATAAACACTCCATATGAAAACTTTCGGCGGTCAGTTCGATGGACACGAGCAACTCATGCATCCATGTGATACACCAAGCGGACGGTGTTGGGTTTTCTAGGTCAAACCAAGATCAATTAAGTAATGAAGTGTGTGAATACAACAAAGTAAAGTAGCAGAAAATACTCACTTTGATCGGCTAAGTGGATGCATTGAACAACAAAATTTTGCTCCTTGATGTATTCGGCCAAGCCCTTGTGTTGTGCTCCAAGCTCCTCTTTGAATTTGATCTCCAAGCTCCAAGCTTTGATGTTGATTCCAAGCTCATGGGAAAGGTTTCCCTATCACATTTGAATGATCTCTTTAGTGTGCTAGCACTTGGAAAAATTTGCAACAAATTATTTCCTTAACCTTGTATGTGTCTCGGCCAAGCCAAGAATTTTGAGAGGAAAATTGGCTATTGCCGTGAGGGAGAGAGAGAAGAGATTAAGTTGTGTTGTGTAACCTAATTACCAAAAAAGAAAGTCATATACCAAAAATAATAAAAATGGTAAAAAGTATTTCAAACCATCACACTTGTGTGTTTTACAAGTTTCCAACAACCCAACCACTTCCATCAACCAAAAGTAGATGAGATGGACTAGGTGATGTGACTTGCGGGCCCCACTTGATTCAAAATCCGAGTGGGCCCGCAAACACTCCCGGGCTCGGGTTCGCTAATTCCGAATTAACGAATTTTTCGTTGCGACGTAATTAAATAAAATTTAATTAAATAATTATGCCTAGCAAAATTACTATTCACGTCGTTATCGAATTAATTCTAAATTAACTCGTTCGCCCGAATTAAAATCTAATTTGAATTCCGCGTCGAATCTAATTTCGTATAATATATCGAATATATTATTTTATCGATTAATTCCAAATTAATCGTTCTCTCTTTTTAAATAGTATTTTATCTCAGATAAAATTTCTCCGTAATTAATCCTAGATTAATTTTCTCTCTCTTAGAATTAATCCCAGATTAATTATGTCCGAGTCATACGTCATCGGTGAATCTTCGGGAAACGACCCATGAGATCCCTGAATATGTTGGCAGTAAATCCGGTTGTCGGACTATCCGAACACGTACCTATCTAGTACTACGTTTTTACCGATTTACGAGACATGATTGGCTTCTAGCAAAGCACCGTGCCTACCCAATTCTCCAGAAATATTCTTAATGGAATATATAATCTGTATCAGGCGTAGTATACATAGTATTGCGTATTACGATCCAGTATCGGATGTCACATGCAAAGCCTGAGGCTGGAATTGTGTCTGCCCCGTACGAAGCATATATCAGATCACTGGTAACTAGTCTCTATGATCTGATAAACATGACCTAGTCATATTATCCCGATGACTGCAGTAAATAAGAGTACTAGTTCCGTATCCCACGTGATCATCATCTCCATATGACTGGAGTGATACTTCCATCTTGACATCACACCCAATGCACTACGATTCTCAATATACCCAGAAGAGGCGTACACAGAACCTGTTAAAGCCCTGGACGACCAAAACCAAAGTACATTGATTGTCGCAAGTATTAGCGATGTAAGTCTCAGGTTAATACCAAATACACCTACCCTGATTCAGACTTCCATAGACACATAGTCATACTACCGACGGAATTCTGAGGGGTCTATCCAGAGCAAAGCTGTTTCCGTACCATCGGTAAACACAACCTCCTATTACACTTGCATAAGTATCCAATACTTAAATATATGAAAACTATGTCGTTATGCTCTCACAACGCGCACAAGTGCAATACTAGTCTATTCCGCATTATCGATGTCTAATCTCGATAATACTACGACTAGGGATATTTTAATGATTAAACCTTAGTGGATTAATACTGTCTCATATCTTATTAATTTGGAACTAATCATATGGACTTTTATCATTTATATATCCCGGTAATCCAATTACAAATGATAAAAGAGCAATTTCCTTTGTCACATAGTTAATTTGTACAACAACACCATGTTCGGTACAAATAGTGATGCTATGGGTCATAATTTTCCAACAATCTCCCACTTGGCTTATAGCCAATCACTCAAGTGTCCTACACTTGAACTATGTACGGGTCGCTCAAACTTCTGCTGAGAAAATGCTTTCGTCAACGGATTTGCAAAGTTATCATCTGATGTGATTTATTCGATCATCATATCGCCACGATGTATGATCCGAACGAATCAGATGAATAGTTGAATTATATACTTGGATCGTTGATGAGACCATTAATTATTTAGCCTGTGCTGAAGCCTAGCTCAGCGGCTAACAGAACTACTCCTAATCCAATTAGGATTTTATAGATCCAAAGCGCTTCTATTGCTGCCTCAGCTGCAGCAATATTCCGCTTTTGTTGTTTATTTGGCAACATTATCTTGCTTAGAAGATCTCCAGCTCACTGTTCCGTTATTCAAACTATATAGTACCCTTATTGCGACCTATAGTCGTTTTTATCGGTTAGGAAACTTGCAGCGGTGAACCTAGTCGCTTCAAGTTCTCATTCTCCATAGATTAAGAAAGCATCCTTAGATCGTCTAAGATACTTAAGGATATTCTTAACATCAATCCAGTGACTGTCACTTGGATTGGCCTGATTGTGACTCCATATGCTCAAAGCATATGAGACACCAGGTCGCGTACATATATTTCAATGTATGAGTTATTGGAGAGTGCCAACAACTTTTAGATCTATCATAGTAGATCATTATTCCTAGAATAAAGGTTGTCTCTCCCAAGTAATCTACAGAGAATTTTAATGAAAGCCAAGCTTTCACCGATTGTATTATGGGAATATCATTCCGAAGAAATGATATATCATCATTATATAGGACAATCACTGTCAGTGCGCTCCCACTAACCTTCTTATATACACAAGAATCATTTTCGTTTTGAATTAAAGCATATACCATTATGATTACATCAAAACGATAGTTCCAAGAACCCAATGCTTGCTTCAATCCATAAATGGATCGATTTAACTTGCAAACCTTGTTTGCTTGTTTTGGTACGACAAAACCGCCAGGATGTTGTAAACATCCTCCAAAAGGTTTCCGTTTAAGGAAAGCGATTTTGACGTTCAGCTGCCATATTTCATAAATGAAACATGCAGCATTAGCAAGCATTATCCAAATGGATTTAACCATGGCAACGAGTAAAAGGTTTCATTGTAATCGACACAATATTGATAACGATACCTTTTCGCTACAAGCCTAGCTTTGTACGTTGGTTTGTTTCCATCCTTGTATGTCTTCCTTGAAGACTCATATAGTACCAATAGGCACAATGTCTTCCGGTACATCAACCAGTGTCTAAACTTGGTTGGTATACATGGAATCCATTTCGGATTTCATGACACTTTGCCATGAAATGAGTCGATACCTTGTATCACTTCCTCATACGTAGTCGGTTTGTCTTCCTCAATGAGATAGACATCTTTACGAGGTGAGATCAGAAACCCATACCTCCCAGGTTGTTTTCTGACTCTCTCCGACTTACGCGGTTCTTGTGTATTCGAAGATTATTGGTATAGTTTCGTCCCTGATGAACTATTTGTGTTCCGTTAAGGAATCGGTGCCTGGAACAGTATTACTCCGATTTTCATCGAGTTTTACTTTCCTCCCACTTACCACTGCATATAGGTATTCCTCTTAAGAAAACCGCATGGAGAGCAACAATTACATTGTTATCTTGTGAGTTGTATAAGTACTATACTTTGGTTTCCTTAGGATAACCTACAAATTAGGCACTTATCCGATTTGGGTTCTAGTTTGGTATCATCTAAACATATGCCTAGTATTCCCAAATCATCAGGAATGAGAAAACCTGATTTCTTTCCTGTTCATATCTAATATGAAGTCTGTCTAATAGATTTTCATGGAACCTTATTCAAAATAAGTATTGCACTGTTTAATGCGTATCCCTGGAAGGAAAATGGTAGCTCAGAGCGACTCATAATTAACCTTATCATGTCCAACAAAATTCGGTTTCTCCGTTTGGACACACTGCTCAATTGAGGTGTTCCGGGAGGAGTCCACTATGAAAGAATACTATACTCTTTCAAGTAATCGAGAAACTTATTGCTTAAGTATTTTCCACCATGGTCTAACCGTGACAGTTTTAATACTTTAGCCGATCTGTCTGTCTACTTCGTGTCGAAACTCTTTAAATTTATCAAAAGTTTCTGATTTATGTTTCACAAGAAACACATAACCATAACGCGATGCTACATCCGTAAAGGTTACGAAGTGTTCATATCCACCTCTAGCCTAGCTAGACATGGGCCCACTTACGTCATTATGAACGAGGGCTAACAGATCGGTGGCACTTGTACTTTTACCAAGTAAAAGGTGTTTTAGGCACTTTGCCTAATAAACTAGATTCGTAGACATTATTTGATTAGAATCAAATCTGTCCTAGTACTCACTCTTCGAAAGTGTGGATATACGAGTCTTGTTAATGTGTCCCAGACAACAATGCTACTTTTAAGTCTCATCTGATTAATTCAGTTTGAGCTATTTGTTTGTCAAGTTATACGTTTGAGATTCATTTATATTCAAAATATAAATATTGTTATTCACATCTAATGTGTTTATCTCAATATCATCTTTATATAATAAAACACTTAGTGTTCTAGAATATAAAGGTATACCCGCAACGGGTTAAACTTAGATATAGAGATAATGTTTCTAGTCAAACTAGGTACATTTTAACAGTTTCCTAATTTAAGTACATACCCTAAGGGTAGTTCCTAAACTTAGATTCTACGGTTAAAACAGCGACTCTCGTCCTGTTTCCAACTTGCAGGTTGATCTCAATTGAAGTCAGTCTCCTGCTAATCAGCAGATTCCGCAAATCAGTACATATCTATGTACCACATATAGTATCAAAAATCCAATTTTGAAACTAGTAGTGAACATGTTTATGACAAACATACTTGAAGCCGGAGCCTTGTCCATTTTCTCTTCCTTCATGTATGCCTTGTCTATACGGCAGTCACGCTTCCAGTGACCCCGTTTGCCACAGTTTAGGCAGACATCTTGGGATATGTCATTTGTCTTCCCAGAAGACTGTGATGATTTTTCCTTTGCCCATTTTAGAAGCTCTGGCTCTGCCTCCTAGAGCATAGCCATCAACTCTCCAAGAGTTTACTCTTGGTTCATAATGAACCTGCCCCAGCTTTCGGGTAGAGACTATAAGATCAAATCTTTGGTAGTCTCGGCCACGTAGGTAATGCCCAGCTAACCTAGCTGATCGATGTCAGCAATCATCTTCGACACCTAGTGCTCGATAGATGTACCCTCTGACATACACGAGCGAAAGAGCTTCTTTTGCAATTTGTAATTCTAAGATCTAAGAATAGATCTATGAAGATCTTTAATTTCATCATCATGGTACACGGGTTTAATCCTTAATTATGACGACGGAATTAAAGAGTCATTGTAGTAAGTATAAAGGATTGAGTACTAAATTTATCATCACATGAATCTTCTAAAGATCATGTTCTAGTATTTGCTCAACTCCGGGCTTAGGCCCGAGATTTCACTCTATCAAATAGAATAACTTCTCAGTTCTAGAACTATCCTGAGGTTTTATTCCCAATCTGAAAATTAGAGCCGTTTAAAGATATTTTCACCCAGGATTATGTTCTAAATGTTAGTCTTTCAGTTATCTTGATTCCAATAGTCCAACTATCGAATCAACGATTTCAGGTACAATCGAATATAATGATTACTATAGTCTAACTATATAATCAACTACTATTTGATTGGTTAAATTCAAATATATTGATTATTATAATCCAATTATATAATCAACTATAAATTGAAGTAGTTTGAATACAGTCTAACTGTTTAATTAAAACAACGATTAAATATTAGTCCAATTAATATATTTATGTATTGACGAAAATTAAAATGAGCGCATATTGGAAAGTATCTAAACGAAATTGCAAATTTAATACTTGCCTCCCACTATTTTTCGGTGAGCCTCTAACCCTCTATTGAGTACTCGGGAAACCTAGTTTCCTAGTGGGCTAGGATCCCGTTAAATAACACACAACCTTGACTTTGCCCAACAAATTGTATGATATTTAACTAGGTAGATCTCTAAGATCAATTGGATCTCATCCAATTCATAGATCCAGTAGCTGGACATCCAAGTCCGAAACATATATCTAATATATGCCAATATATTCGATATATACCCTAACCTTTTTCCTCTGAATCAACTAAGCTCTGGCTTTGGCACAACAAGCTTAATGATTCCAGTTAAGCGGGACCCATTGACTTTGGAAAGCTTCGTAATCGATGTGGATGGACAAGAAGTGATCTTGACTTTGGCTAACAAATCACAACTTGGACAAGACATGCAATATGGAACAAAGCCTTCATGATTCAAACACATTCGCGATGGACAACAAACCAGTGCCAATCTTGGATCTTGAGAGAGAATCACTCAATGGAAGGAAAACGCTTAATATTTGTTGAGGGTTTTTCGCGTAATTGGCAACCAATTAATTATCTTTGATTAGGTCTCATCATACACCCTTAAACATGCATTCTAAAAGCATAATAAGGCACGGTAAATAAATTAATAATGATATGCGGATGAATATTTAAAAATATTTTGTTCCCAGAACAAATCTCTCACTTTCCTCTCTCCCGCTAGCACAAATCTTACTTCTACCCAATTACATAACACTTCTAAAGAAACCCCATTTACATTGAGGGGAATAAGTGAGAAGAGAAATACAAAGAGTCAAAAGGTAATAGGCTGGACACGCAAGTCCAATTTAATAAATTCTAAATTTATTACAATAATTTCCAAAATTGCCCTCACCCATCTAATATCCATCCGATATACATTATTCATACATCACACACAAAGCATGTTATCAATCAATCTAATCCAATTAATTAATCTTTAATTAGTGATCATCCAATGTTCAAACAATGATTTGATTTGCGCGAGTCCAATTCGTTTAAGAATAAGTACTCAAAGTATGAATTCTTGAATTATATCAAACTACAATATTAAATCCAATTTAATTCGTATTCAATACTAATTCTATATTTAATTCCAAATTAAATAATCACACTTTATTAATGAGCATTTGCGACTTAGATTCTAAATCTAATCTTAACGGGTCTTAAAGCCCAATTAACATCCAATGTCAATTTAATTAAAGTCCAATGGGCTTTCAATTAATTTATAAGGCATGGACTTTGGCAACCAAAGCCCAATAAGGAATCACCCTTTGCCAAAAATTAATTTAGGCCCATTAGGCCCAATTAAAATATTAAAGGCCCATTTAATCATATTTGGACTTTATGGAAATGGTTTTAGGCCCAATTGGATCCAACCAATTAACCTAAACCAAACTTGGCCCAACCAAGCTCAATATGCCCAAATACAACTTTATTAGCCCAATTCCAAATTTAAGCCCAACTAATTAAATTCCAATATTCCAAATATCATAATTTAATCAATTAAAGTGTATTAGCCATAATTAATTATTTAAATCAACATTTCTAAAATACCAATTTACATAATTAATCATGATTTAATTAACCAACTTATGTACAACACAAATTGAAGCAAAATC